>NNCB01000967.1:0-12977 GCA_002317545.1 Scenedesmus quadricauda | reverse complement strand
TTTGGCAAGAAGTTCGGCGACGGCTCCGGCTGAGCGGGCAGGTCCGCGCAGCCGACGGCAGGGCCCTGGGTCCTTGACTGCTGCGGTGGCGCTCTGACACAGGATCAGCGGCAGCATGGTATCCGGAAGCGGCGGGCTGTTGCTGTGGGGCAGTTTCGGCTGGATGGCTCCCGATTGCGCCGCCCACTCCCCGTCATACTTATCGTTCATGGCGCATTCGCGCCCCCCATTGCTGCTCGAGCGAAGGGGCAGCTGTCGCCGTAGGCTTATCAAGCAAGGGCTCCCGTCGCAGCCGCGCACATCCTGTTTGATGCGCGTTCGTGACTCAGCGCCGCTGACTTGTTCCAGTCGTGTTGACTCTGCTTGCGGCCTCTGTTATGCGATGGTTCGTACCCGACCTGCGTCACCAGCAAAATTACTGATTTACGTCGATGATCAGGATAACCAACACTGCATGGGGGCGATGTTGATGTTTACCTGGCTGCCTTCGGTTCAGGCTTCGGAGTGGGTCTGTTGTGACGGAAAGGGAGCAAACCGGCCTCTGGCGCCCCTCCATGCCTATGGTACCTGAATCACCGTACAGGTCATAAACCAGCAAGGCGTGACAGCAAATGCCGACGTACACATGCCGACCTACGATACGGTCAGATAACAACTTATTCTTTACAAAATGTTTATTTTCAGACTAGTCAGCAACCTTGCAGGATTTGGAAGACACGGCCGCTTGTTCTTCATAACCGGATGATCTGAGAGTAGCCATGACCACGGTGCAGCCCGGTGCCTATCTGCCATCACGAGCACGGCTACCAGCGATTGGTAGTCTGGAGCAGCGGGAGTTGAGCTTTACGGTGTGCAGTTTCACAAGGTGCGCCCTGCAGCGCACAGCGTCGCCTTTGACAGGCGGTTCAAAGTGCGTGCCGCAGCCAACCAGGCTGGCCTTGCCCTGCATGCTGTGGTCAAGGTAGGCTGACGTTTACTTCATCCTGCCACCTCGTGCACCAGCAGACGTATGCTCAGTCAGTGAGCTTGAGCATCGCAGCCCGTGCGCCGCTTGAGGGCGATATCCGTGCCGGCAGCAGCGACCGCTCCGCGATCACGCCGCCCAGCTTTCGCCTTCGCCCACGGCGGTCGATTGCGGTTATGGTGCCTCAAGCTGCTGCGCTTCGGGCAGCGCCAGAACGTGTGCGCGAACGGGGCGAGTCTGGAATCGACATCGGTCAAGCTGACCAACTTTCCTGTCCCGGCATCGCCGATTCCTGCGCACCCATGTCCTGAGCGAGGGCAGGAGCCGAAATCATCATGGCAGTGGCCAACAGAATAGGCTTCAACATAAGATTCATGGCCGTCTGCAGTGGCTGATGAAGGATTGAAGATGCATGCCCGTTGAGAGCGGCCGAATTGTTCTGCTGACCCATTTTCAACACACACCTCTGGCTGCGCCGCATGCGCAGCAGGGGCCGCAGCCCCGCACGCAGTCCCCGCGGAAGTCCGCTCCCCGCGTCTTCCCCAAACCTCAGTCGCAGCGCCAGCCTGCAGCCGGGCTGGGCCGGGCAGCAGAGGCCAGAGGCTTCTGCCGGGCTTCTGCTCGCCAGTCAGCAGCACCCAAGACCTTGCCGCTCTCCTCCCGACGGCAGGGGTCCGGCCGCGGATGCTGGTCGCAGGCGCTATTGGCGCAGCGGGGGTGTGCCCGGCAGCAGCGACTCGGTGGTGCGCAGCCCGCCGCCGCAGCAGCGTGCGGCCCTGCTGGACAGCGTCGCGCTTGCCGTGCGCGGCGGCGGAGCGGCGCGGCAGGTTCTTGCTGGGAGCGACGCAGGGAATGGCGGCGGCGCTCGCATAGAGAGCGTCGCCTTGCCGGCCGGCACCACGACAAGACCCCCCGGCAGACCAGATGATGCGCGGCAAAGACCAGGATGGTACTTTCCAGAAACAACCCCTTCAAGTGGGGCGACACGTTCCTCAGGCGGCGGGAGCAGCTTGCGCCTTGCATTCGCTGCCTGCCAGGGAGTCCGCGGCCATGGCACCAGCAGAAGCGGCATCAGCGGCAGCGCCAGCCCCGTCGGCGCCACCGCGATCGTTGGACGATGCTCAACCTCTGGAACCTGCAGCTGCTAGCGGCTCCCTGGCATTGCCTCAGAGTGGCCGGCACCCGCGGCGGAGGAAGCAGCGCGTCCGCCCGACCTGGTGGATGGCTCCGGGCTGAGGACGCTGCAGGAGCGTTTGGAGGCGGACAGGGAAGAGGTGGCGCACCGGCTGCGCGCGGCAGCGGGGCGCCGGACGACCAGCATGCAGGTCTGGGGCATGAGGTTGCGGCAGCTGGCAGCAGCAACAGCAACACGGCAGCAGCAGCAGCAGCAGCAGCAACAACGGCAGCAGCAACAGCAGCAGCAGCAGCGGCGCAGCAGCAGCAGCAGCAGCAGCAGCAGCGCAAGTGAGTAGCTTGAGCAGCAGGAGAGCGCACAGCTGAATGGATTAGGGTGGTCAAGAGGTGCCTCGAGCACGCATGCAAACCACACTACAGGCACTGACGCCGGCACACCGGCCAGCACGCAGCCCTTGGGTGGGGACGGCAGCGGCGGCAGCAGCGGCACACGGGATGCGGATGCGCCCGCGCTGCCGCCGGGCATAGCGGCGGTGTGGCGCAGGCAGTGGAGGCCGCGTTGCAGGAGGAGCAGGCACGCCAAGAGGTGCGTGCCGCTTCGTGCACGGCACATTGCCGTGACTGCCTGAATGCCGACATCAAGCACTTTGCTCATGCTCGATACAGCATGTTTTTGCTGCAGTGAAGCTTGCATCGAGTGCGCCGTGCGCGCTGTGATTGTTCGAAGTGCCCTCCCCCCCCCCCCCCCCCCCCGCATGCTAGGAGCGCAACCGCCGCGCATGGAGCGCTGCTCGCCATGGACGCTTCAGGTCCGGCGCCCGCGGCGAGTGCCAGCAACTGGTGGCCGAGACAGATGCCGAACGTCGGGACCTTGCGGCGATGAACTCGCCTCGCAGATGCGTGCTGAGGGGACGGGAGTGCGCCCAGAGGGCCGCGGCCGAGGCACGCGCGGAGGCCGCGGCCGCTGCGGCCGAGGCGCTGATCCTCGAAGGGAATAGCTGGGTATCGGCGCGGGCAGACAGGGGTGCTGCCGACGGCCAGGCGCGCTGCTGCAGGAACAGGCGCAGCAGCTGCTGCGGCTCGCACAGGGAGGTGATGTCTCTGGCCGAGCAGCTGCGCGCCGCACAGCAGCGCGCCGCCGAGCTCGAGGCGGCGCCCGCGGCCGGCGCCGTGCGGCTGCGGCGCCCCGCATCGGCGGCCAGCACGGACGGCTCAATGGGTGTGGAGCCCTCCCTAGACGGCGGCATGGCGCCGAGCGGCGGCGCCGAGCTCGATCGCGCCGCGTTGGCGCGCCGCGCGCGCCAGCTGGAGGGCGAGAACGAAGCCCTCCTGGCCCGCGTGCGCCTGGCCGAGGCGGACGCCCGCGACGCCGCCGGCGCGGCGGCAGCTGAGGCCGCGCGCGAGGCGGGGCGGCTGCGGCAGGCGCTGGCGGAGCGGGACCTGAGGTTGCGGGGTTTCCGCCTAAGCATAGGCTGTCGTGCGCTCCGCGGTCGACGCCGGGCCGGTGGCGGCGGCTTTGCGGTGGAAGGCGGACGTTCCTTTATCCGTCATCCCGGCGCAGGCCGGGATCTCGCCGGTGCGGTCAACCGACCTTTGACTGCATGACGACTTGAATAAAGGTCCGCTTTCGATGTGTGCGCGCCTGCCTGCCTGCCTGCTCCCAACTGGGCAGGGTCCGACCCCGACGAGGCACACTACGCGCAGCTGCTGCTGCTGCAGCGCAGCCTGGCCGACCGCGAGGCCGCGGTGCGCGGCCAGGCGGAGCGCCTAGCGGAGCTCGAATCGCAGCAGGCACTGGCGGCGGCGGCAGGCGGCGCGGCGGCTGCGCGGCTAGCGGAGGCGCGGCATGAGCGAGGCGGCGTGGGCGGAAGCGCGGAGGGCGGCGCAGGACGCTGATTGGCGCGGATGACGTCGTGCAGGTGGTCTGTTCCGACCAGGGCTGCGAAGTGTCTGGTTCTGTGTGCGAGCTTTCGTTTTTGATTTCAATCTTTAAACTTATTTAAATTATTTGCAAAACTTGTTCTTACTGTGAATATGTCTGGTAAGGGGTATTGCAGTGCTTAGCATCGAGCCCGTCGTGCGTTGCAGACGCCGCCGCCACCTTGCCTGACCGGCGGGCCCCATCGACCGCCCTCGGCAGGCATCCACGTACGCGTCAACGCGCTGGTGCTTGACAGCCAGGGCTCGCGGCAGCGCTGCGGAGGCGGCAGAGGGCGCTGCGGCGCGCGGCCGCGCTGCACGATCGAGAAGTCAAGGTCGGGGAGGGGGAAGCGGCCCGTTGCACCTGCCCAGTCCGCGACCATCTGTGTCCAGAGGCAATCGGGCTAGGGCCCCGCTGTGGACGCGGTGGCCTGCGGAACAGGTTGAGCTGTAGCTCAGCACCCATGAGTTCGTCGTGCTCCGTCCCGCAGGCGCTGCAGCGCCGGCTGGGCCAACGGCGTCGCGGCGCAGTGGCCGGAGGTAACCTTAGCCCGTCGGGCAGCCGCGGCCCGGCGCCCGAAGACGCAGGCGGCCACCTCGGGCTGCCGAGCGGTCGGGCGTCCGTGCGACGACGGCTGCGGCGGCGCGAGGAACGACAACTGTGCGCTCCCGGCGCGCCTGTGTTGGCGGCGGTGGTAGTGACTAGCAGGCGTACGGAGGCTGAAGGAATGGGGCGGCCGTGGCTGATTAGGCTGGAGACGACGCCGAGCGGCCGTCGCGCTGCTGCAGGCGCGCCTCCGGACACGCCCGCGCGGCCTCCGCGGCGCAGCGCCAGGCCGACGCGTCCGAGGCCGCGGCGGCGGCGGCGGCGCGGCGCGCGGACGCGCGGGAGGCGGCGGCGCGGGAGGCGGGGGCGGTGAGGATCGCTGAGCTGGAGGAGGCGCTGGCGCGGCTGGCGGCGCGCGGAGACCTGGTGAGCGCCTCGATGCTGTTTTGATTACGACTCGCGCTCCAGCCATATGTATTTCGCAATCTGGAGCTGCAGGATCTGCGTCGGCTTCGGCTTAGAGGCAGAGTCGCCAGGATGGCGCGGGACACAGCACCATTACCTTCCGGCACAGATCTAGCTCGCCATCGCCGCGCACCCCGCACGGGCGGACCGCTCCACGACGCGCCCGCACAGGAGGCGCAGGCCGCGTCGCTCGCCGCCGAGGGCGCGTCGCTGCGCTGCGCCGAGTCGCGCCTCACCGCGGAGCTCGGCGCCCTGCAGGCCGCGCTGGCGGACGCGCGGCGCGACGCGGCGGAGGCCAAGCGCGCGCTGGCGGGGGCGCGGGACGCGGAGCAGGAGCGGCTGGTGATGGAGGTGTACCCGCTGCTCGACGAGCTCAACGGTTGAAGCTGCGGGGTGCGCGACTACGGCGGCGAAGGTGATGCTCGGGGCGGCGGGCAGTATACCGAGAAGGTGTGGGGCATGCCGTGCGACGAAATGTCGGCCGATCTGGGCGGCGCAGCGGCGCCAAGCGGCTGACTTGGCTGCGGCGTGCCGTTTGCCGCTGCAACGACATGCCGCTGTAGGAGCTGCAGGTGCAGTAGGAACACAGACCAGCAGCCCTGCAACCCCCTGCGGCGCACTCACGTGACGAGCAAGCATGCACGCGTGGCCGCAGGCTCCCTGCCGCCAGGCCTGGTGAAGCTGCCCGAGCGCATGACCGCCGACGAGCGCCGCAGCGCCGCCGCGGCCGCGCGCGAGTGGGGTGGACAGGCAGCGCGCGGCGCTGCTGCTGTCGCGGCTGGCGGACAGGGCGGATGCCGCTGAGCTGGCGCTCGCGGAGGCGCGCTGCGGCGATGGGGCAGACTTGGGCGACAGCAGCCTCGTCAGCGTGGGTGAGTGGCCGCGCGCTGGCGTGGGCCGCGGTGGCGGCGCGTGCCGTAGGCATGCAAGAATGAACAGGCAACTGCAATGGCCACGGTGGGAATGGCCACGGGCATTGCAAGTGCCACAGCGCGAGTACCCGCGCTGTGCGCCGCGTGCACCCGCAGGCGGCGCGCCGTTGCCCCGCAACAGCAGCGCCCCGTCCCTGCTGGCCCCTCGCGGCTCGCAAGGCGGCCGCTCGCCGCCGCCGCTGAGGCGGGCGAGCGGCGCCCTGGTGGACCTTGGCGGCAGCCTCGATGCGGCGGAGAGGGCGGCGATGCTGGAGGCTGAGCTCAACGCAGCCGGTGGGCGGGGTTGAGGGGTGGGGCCTACACACGTATAGCCGGTTTGCGCGCTGGATGTTTGAGCCGGCTTTTGGCGCGGCGTGCTTCTGAGCGATGGCGTCGTCGCTCGAGCGGCGACAGCAGCCGTGACACGTCCACGTGCCTCGCCACGCAACGACCCCGCAAACTCGTTGCCGGCTGCGGCGCCGCGGCGCGGCTGCAGGGAGAGGCTGCACCGGCGGATGTGGAGTCGCACGCCGACCATCAGCTCCAGGTGCGGCGCCTCCCACAGCCGGGAGCCCGCCGCCCGCCTGCGCTCGCGGCACGCTCAGGGCCACCGCGCACCACCTGGCACGGCCGCACGTATCGGGCCGCGGCCGCACGGAGGTTTCGGCCTCGGGACCAATTCATGACCCGATGGGCCTGCGCCTGCCCGCACTTGCAGGCGGCAGAGGGGCGCGTGGGGGAGGCGCACGCGCGCCTGGCTGAGGCAGAGAGGGAGGGCCAGGCGCGGGCGGAGGAAGCTGTCAGGGAGCGGGCGGAGGTGCGGCACCTCGCGCAGCTGGGGTTCGCGGGGTTGTCGGGACGGGGGGTGACGCGGTGCATCGGGGGGGGGGGGCGTGGGCCGAGGGACCCTGCTGTTGCAGGATGGACATTGGTGTATGAGAGGAGAGCCGCCATTTTGTTGGCCGTTCATATGCTGAGACTCTGGATGTGTGTGTCCGTTGCGCGTGAGTCTGCTTCCCTCGAAGGCCTCCCGCTCGGCGGCGCGCGAGCTGGATGGCGCTGAGCGGCCGCGTGGCCGACGCCGAGCGCGCAGCGTGACGCCGCGCGCGCCGCGCGCGCGGAGGCGCAGTTTGCTGCGGGAAGCGCTGGCGGAGTCGTCGAATGTTGCGGCGTCGGCGCGCGCGGCGGGGGAGTGGCCGGGCGATGCGATGCCGCGGCGGCGCAGGAAGTGGCGGCGGCGCGGGACGAGGCGGCTGCGAGGGCGAGGTGAGGCGGAGATTCCCTGAACCGCGTTGTGGGGTCAGGGTTTTGCAACTTACTCGTCGTTCTCCTTCTGGATAAAAATTTATGTGATTATATTGCAAACATTGGCAAGTAGCATGCAGTGTGCACATACTGGAGTGTCTGCCTGTGCAGGCTTTGGGTTACACTAGACGAGTTAATGATGTTCCACCAAATAGTAGCCCCAGACCGAAGCGCGACGGTGTCCGAAGCTCCCTGCGACTGATGGGCAGGTACGTGGTTCTGCTTTTATATTTTATTTAGGTCGACACTTTCCTCTTCAACTTCTGGGGACCTCGATGACGTGGCAGCGTCCTCGAAGTGGATCGCCGACGCCTCCGTGTGGGTAGACAAAAAGCACGACCCTACGCTAACGCTCCTCTCACCCTACCTCACCTGGACTATTGCCTACAGAAGGCGCAACCTTGCAACCCTAAACTAGTGTTGCTCTCGCCCTTCACATCGGCGGCAAATTCCCCCATGGGTCTTGTACGCCCGCATCTCCCCACCCACAAACAGAAGCGGGCCTGCCGCTAGCTGTGCTCGGGGTCACTCCCTCAGTCTGAAACCTGGGCCGCCGAGGACAGGCTGTCCGCTCCCGCCCCGCCAGAGCTTGGGCGGTGAAAATGGCTCGACCATGCGGTCTGCCAAGGCCGGGCGGCCTGGCGCCATGGGTGCTGCATATTGCTGCAATGGGACTCGAGGGTAGTATAAATCTTCAAGCCATCTTTATTAGATATTATAAGGGTCTCTGCTGCTCGGCTATAGCGATACCTGGCAGCTGATCGTCAACACGGCGACGACCGTGCTGACCTTCCTCGCCGTCTTCCTGATCCAGAACAGCCAGAACCCGGGACGCGGAGCGCTGCGCGCTCGAGCTCGAGGAGTGCGCGCCCTCGACCGGGCCAAGGAGGGCACCACGGCAAGACCGTCGAGGCGCTGCTGGACCGCTATGAGGCAAGGCGACCGGCCGCCGCGGGGCTGGCAGCGCGGCTCTGCGCGGCCAGGGCGCGGGAGGGGGCGCTGGAGCGGCGCGCGGGCGACCTGCTGGTGGGCCCGGCCGCCTGCCGACCTTGCTGCTGCGGCAGGACCGCGCCACGAGTTGGGCGATCGGCGTCGGCCGATGCTAAGCGCCTCTCCAACGGTCGTGACAGTCTGGATGGGCGACCCAGGCGGCGCCGCTACACCCTGCGGACCCTGTCGCGCTGCCCTCACACACAGGCCGAGTCAGCCGCGCGGGCCCGCCAGCTGCATGCGCTCCGGTCTCAGGCGCGGCGCTCGAGGAAGCGGAGCGGCGCGCATGTGCGGCGGCCGCGGCCGGCACGGCGGCCGACCAGCGGGGCGCGAGGCGGAGGAGGCGCGAGCGCAGGGCCGCGTGGCTGCAGCGCAGGTGATTGGGCAGGATGTTTGTTCCGTTCGCTCCGTGCATGGGTGCTTGATGCGCTGTTGCATCACCTGTCCGTGGCAAAGGTCCAATGTCCATAACAGTGCCAGCGCCGTGCCGGATTTTTACTCACTCTTGCTGAGCCACTGTCTGCCGCCCCCCCTGCCCCTTCGCCGCAGCTGGAGCGCGCCCAGCGCGGTCGCTTCACGAAAGAAGGCGGTGGAGCGCGAGGCGCTGGCCGAACTGAATATCGGAAGTCGCTGGACGGGCAACGCTCGAAGAGTTACGCAAGAAACTCGCACGAGGCGCGTCGACTGACCGACCGCGCGCTGGCGCGGATTTGTGCAGCATATCGACGCGCATGCGGGCTGCCTTCATGGTCGGGGCGCCGGAGATGGGCGAGCACAGTTGACGTGCAAAGCGGGTGGAGCGCGACCAGCGCCGGCGCCTCGACTCGTGGATCTGTGTTGCTGGCCGCCGCTGCAGGGACGTCACGAGGCAGAGGACGCGCTGCGCCACGCGGCGACGCAGCGCCTGCTGCAGGAGGCGCCGCCGCCGAGTACGCCGCGCGCTGCGACCACGCCTCTGCGCGCTGGAGCAGCGGCTGATCTGGTGAGGCAGCGCGTTTGCGGCGGCGGTGGCGGCGGGGGTGTCGCCGCGACAGCACGGGCGGAGGCGTGTTCAAAAGCTCGGTGGGAGCGTGACGAGCACTGGCACACGGCGACGGCAGTCGTCGGCGCCGGCCGCGCGGCGCGCAGCAGTGCGGCGGCTCTGCGGAGCCGCCCTGTCGCCGAGGCTGCCGCTGGTGTCAAAGCCGAGATTATGCTGATGAATTCGTGACCGATCGCGATGGACCAGATCGTCAACCGTGCGCGAGGAACATATATTCCGAGCACGGATTGGAGGCGACGATCGGGCCGGCGGCGGGCGACGGCCGGGGCTGCGGGGCGTCAGGCAGTCCGGTGTGTTGTTTGCGGGCATCCGGCACGCGGAGCCTAGGGGGTAACGGGCGGCCCGTCACCCCCATCCGGGTCAATAGGGCGAAATGTCGATCCCTGTGTATGTGTTGCAGCCTTTCTGATGTCGCCATCCATTGGCAATCCACAGCCTGGCTTACCTGCGCGACACTGGGCGAGCGTCCCTCACCCAGGACTGCGCGGCCGCCGCCACGCTGCAGCTCGCCGCCGCCCGCGCCGCCGCCGAGCGCAGCGCGGCGCGCTGGGAGGCCGCAGAGGGCGCCAACGCTGCGCTCACGCTCGCGCTGTCGCGCCGCGGCGAGACCGCCGCGGGCCACGTGGCGGAGCGGCTCTCGCTGCAGGCGCAGCGCGTCGGCACGCTGCAGCAGCAGCTGGGGTCCGCGCTGGAGTGCCTGGCCGGCGCGCGGTCCGCCGCAGACGCGGCGAAGTCCGCAGCCGCGGCGCAGCGCGCGCGCGGTGATGCGCTGGAAGCGCTGCTCGAGGCGTCCCGCGCTGAGGCGGGGGCGCTGCGGGCGCAGGCCGCGGCGGCGGCCTGGAGGCGGCCGGCACCGCGCGGTCGGCGGCCGGCGCGTGGCCGGAGGAGCCAGTCGAGGCGCGCGATTGGAAGTCCTGCGGTCTCGCCGGCGGCTGGCGGCGATGCTGGAGGCGGACGCGATGTCGGGCGGCGCAATGGCGCTGACGCGGGAGGTGCGGCGTCCGGGCGCACGACGTTGGTCGGGGGGGCGGCCGGGGTGCATGCCGCGCCATATTTGACGCACGCCAGCCTCGCAGCACCCCGAAGGCAAAGCCCTGCCACTCGTCGGGATCAAGCTCCGCACCACGGACAAACCGACACGGCAGGTTGCCCCTCAAGCTGCCGAGAGCCAGCTCATCGCCTCGGAGGCCTCTGCCGCCAAGCGCGCCGATGCGGCGGCCCTGCGTGCGCAGCGCCTGCAGGCCGCGCTGGACGCCGCGACGGAGCGCCTCGCAGACCACCAGCGCGCGTGGCAGCGGCGGCAGCAGCAGGACGAGGCCGGGGCCGACGGCGGCCCCGCGTCGCAGGCCGCGCGCGCCGCGGCGCGGGCGGCGGCGGCGGAGGGCAGGGCGCACGAGCTGCAGGATGGCCTGCTGCAGGCGCGGCAGGTGCGTGGTGCCGCGGTCGGGGCGCCCGAACTCGACCGCCTCAACGCGGCTTTCCCGCAACGTGCGCACCCAGCTCGCCGAACGTCATCATCAGCATCATCATCATTGTGATCGACATCATCACTCAACCTGGCCGTGTCCGACAACGCACCGCGCTGACCTGCCTGCACTGCTCTGTGAGCAGTGGTCAACCCGCGCACGAGCAACCATCACAGCACGGGCCCGTCCCCCACCCCCAGGCCCTGGACGCGCGCGAGCTGGAGGCTGAGGAGCTGCGTGCCCTGCTGGAGTCGGCCGAGGCGCGCGCCGCCCGGGGCCGCCAGGAGGCGGAGGCGGCGCTGCTGGCGATCGAGCGAGATGCGGAGGCGCGCGCGGCGGGGCGGGAGCGGGCGCTGAGGGCGGAGGTGGAGGTGAGGCAGGGACGGTGATTCTTGAGAATGCCTGACTGAGAACTTTGACCGGTCAATACTTGACCGCTGCCATGGTCTGTTTATCCTTGAGGGCCTTTCTAGAATCAGCAACGCCGAGCGCGTGAAAATTCCCCTGTTCATGTCATCCTCCCTTTGTGCTTCTCTCTGCAGGTGATGCGGCAACTGCGATCCTGAGGGACATGCATTAGAACCGTCGGCTGCGCCGAGGACAGGGGGGAGGTCGCGATGAGGCAGGTGCGTTTGGGTCTCTGCATGTGTTGGCCGCTGCTGGCGATACTCGTTGTGCCACCTGTATTCGCGGAGGTGGACATCGATGCGTACATACGAAAGGAGCAATTCAGGGACCTGAGCATTCGTTGTCCAAGCAGGAGTTCCACGCGGCCGCGTCCGAGGCGGCGGCTGTGCTGGTGCCTGTTCTGCGGTGGAGGAGGGGAGGCGCATGTGCGGACCTGGAAGCTCGCACGGATCGGCTGGAGGCTGAGCGCGACGCGCTGCAGGACAAGGTGTGTGTGTGTGTGCTTGTGTTTTTGGGGGGGGTGGGTAGGTGAAGCGCTGGAAGCGGCTGCTGAACCCGCTCGATGTTTGAGGTTAGCATCGCCTCGTAGATTGAGAACTGGAAGACACGCAGCACTGCGGCCAGATGCCAGCCCCGGCCCCGGCCTCGGCCCCGGCGGCACGCCGATGCGGCCCGTCTAGTGCCTGACGGGATCGCCCGACCTCCCACGCCGCGCTGGCTGTGGTGCCCCTCGCGCAGGTCACCGACTGGAGACGCGCGTGCGGAGCTCCAGGACTCCCCGCGGACTGGTGCTGCAGACGTAGCTTGGAGGCAATCCTCGAGCGCATCGAGCGCGCAGGTGTCTGGTCTCGAGACCGACGGCAGCGGCGCGCACCAAGGCCGCGCCCTGGATGTCGATGTCGGAATGCGCGGCGCCGCGGCTCGCGGTCGGACGGCGGCGCCGGCGCGGCGGACGAGGCGGGCGGCGGGATGGACGGGGCGCCGCAGCCGGCGACGCTGGCGGGGGTTTCGCGGGAGCTGGTCCGCAGCCAGATGGCAGCTGCCGACCTCCAGCGCAAGATCGGGTCGAGCGTGGTGCCCGCACCGCGACGTTTCATCCTGATCGCGGCGCCGCACACCCAAGCTGCGGACTTCGTCAACGCTGCTGCTCTCCCCCGGAGCGCCACGCTGCCAGCTGCACTGGACATCTCACCACCAATCCTGGCCTTGCTCGCTGCCCTTCAAACCCCCCAGGTCTGAGGTCGACCTGCGCCAGAAGCTGACTCAGCGCGACGAGCGCGTGGCAGAACTCAAGCAGGAGCTCGCCGCGAAGAACCGCGCGCTGCTGGAGCTCCAGCGGCGCGGCGCTGACGCACCGCGCCTCCAGCGCAGCGCCAGCGGCGCCCTCGCCGGCAGCGGCGGCCTGCGGCGGCCTTCAGCGTCGCCGGGCGCCTTGAACGCCAGCGCGGGCGGGACGGCTGCCAGGCCCGACGCGACGTCGCCGCGGGGCCTGGCGCGCGGTGACGACGGGGACACCGGGAGCCGCACGCGTCGAGGGCTCAGACAGGGCCGGCGGCCGCGGCCGCGCGTTGTCCCAAGGAGCTGCACATGACATCGGAAGAGTTGAAGCAACTGACGGTGCGCCTGGGCGCACTGGTACAGGAGTTGGAGCGCCTCGAAGGTGGGTACGCCCTGGAAGATGCGGCTGTGCCTGCCCGGGGTGACGAGAGAGAGGGAGTCAGGAAGAACGGGATAAGGGGGGCTTCCATGGCAGCAGTCGATGACGGGGATCGACTGGATGGCAGCGCGACAAGTGGGCGACGGCGCATTCCAAGCCAGTGCTCCC
>NNCB01000966.1:0-12986 GCA_002317545.1 Scenedesmus quadricauda | reverse complement strand
CCTGCACTGGGGCCGACCCGATCGACGATGCCGACGATCTCATTCGTGTAGACCATAGGTCCAGGTGTTATTGATGTTCGCCCAGTTATAGGCACCCCAACGCACCGTCACGTGATGCGGCATACCGCTGCGCAGATGTCGTCCGGTCGCGACCTGGAACGGCGCGAAGTACAGCAACGTGCTGGGGGCTCGGTCGCCGTGGGCAAGCGCGCCGACCTGGTCCTGTTCGACGGCGATCCGACGGTCGACATCGCCGACGTGCGCAAGCCGGCGCTGGTGATCAAGGGCGACACCGCCTACTACCCGGCGGAACTGCATGAGGCGCTGGGCATCAAGCCCTTCGCCGAACCGGTCAGGGTGCAATCGAAGGAGGCAAGGTGATGACGCTCGGGAGCAGGTTAGGTTGTGAACCGGGGGCGAGGATGTCGCGCGGTGCTTTCCGACCGGGTCTGCCTGGTGCATTTTTGCGGGATTAGGTAGCGGGTTGGAGACCCTGCTCCCGGCCTCCTGCTGGCCGTTAGAGGCCAAAGCCTTGCCCGCAGGCAGGAGGTCCGGGGACAGACGGCGTTGACATGCGCCCCAAATCCTTCGTTTCGAGGCCCGCAACGCAAAAGACGCCGGTGAGCGAAACCTCGCCAACCAGCGGCTATCCGTGGACAGACTTTCCGTCGCGGACATCGATATGCCTGTGCGCAAGATGCGCGCGGACGCGGCGGCCATTACGCAAAAGCACCGTCAAAAGCAAGCGCGCGAGAGAGAAGGCCGACGCTTCGCAACGCCGGGACCGGCACACTTAACCCAAATTTCACCGCTTCGACGCCATAAAGCACGCATTGGTGGGGAAAATTCATATGACATCGACGCCGAAGCAATTCGCCGCGAGGAACGGGTTTGCCGAAGTTGATGAGGTGATCCGCAGGAACTGCCTGGCCTTACGAATGAACCTCCCGCCAATAAATTCATCGTACAAAGCGAGCTGGCCGACGGTGCGGGTCGTCCGCAGGCCGCGACTACATGGACGTCGCCGACGGGATCGCGATGTTCATCAAGCGTCGACGACGAACTACCCGAACCGCAACCGAAGACGCCGCACGCTGCGCTGGAAAGAATTCACGAGGTCGGCGAAGGTGGCGGGATATCCGTCGATCTTTCCCGGGCCGACGACATTGAACAATCGGGGGACCGTATCAAGGGCCACACTCATCGACAACGGGCCCCGCCTGGCTGCAGCCGCCTCGAAAAGCGAAAACCCCCCGCGCAGCCCGCCCATCCGCTCGCCACTGGCGCTCCTGCCGGCCGACGCAACGAATCGAGTAGCAGCCTCTGCAGAGCCTGGGCCCGGCTGTCTACGACTCAGGCTCAGCCGGTGGGGCTTTGTCAGCTGAGGCAGCGGCGACCAAAACCGTCACCGTGCCTGTCGGGCCTGATCCGCAACCCTTGCGAATCAGCAGCCGCCGGGGTCCCGTTGTGGTGCGCGACTCGCGTAGAACGAGCGAGGCGCTCGAACTCGCCGACCCAAGGCGATGCCGCTGCACACGGCGAAGAATATTCCGATGTGGAAGGACATGGCCGCGAGCATCAGCCGGTACGACAGCGCGGTCGTCGAAACGTCATCACGCAGCGCGCCGCGTCGCGCCCCAGCAGCGACGCGTCCAGCGCGCCGCCCGGCCGCCGCTGCCGCGCCAGCCACGCCGACGCCGCCGCGCCCGCGGCGCCGGCGCCACGGCGCTGGCGTGGTGGGCGTGGTGGTGATGAGAGGAGATCGCGCCGCCCTGGAGAGCCGTCGAGCGCGAGGGGGACCTTCAGCGCAGAGATCTCCGCCGGCTGGGGCCGGGAGCTGCTGCAGCAGCCGCCCCCGCCGCCGCCCTCCACGCCCTCCCCGACAGGCTGCAGCCCGCCGCCACCGCCGCCCGGCCCGCCGCAGCAGCTGCCGGCCTGCGGCGCCTGGCCGCCCCCGGAGCCGCCCCGGCCGGTAACGCTGCCGCCGCTGCTCATCAGCACGTCCCCCATGACGCGGCCGCTGCTGGAGATCGGAATCCGGACGGCACAACGTCGGACGCCTCGTCGCAGGGGCAGCCCGCGGCGGGGCCGACGCCGTCGTCGTCGCCGGCCGCCGCCGCGAGCTCTGCCTGCTTCGCGTCTGCGGCCATCCATGCGGCCTCCACCCTGAACTTCATGGTAATGATGGTGGCATTGGTGAAGGCCAACGACCCGGCGGCTGGTCGGTGGGTACTTCCAGCGCCACGTCGAGGCCCCGCTCGGGTACTTTGAAGAGGGAGTCGGGTTTGTTAGCCACAAAGCCAGGTCTCCGATCTCAGGCTACGCCTAAAGGCCCGGCCCGCTAGACTGAGTGAGCTCTGGCTGCTCTGTCACACGCCTGCGTTGGGCGCAGCCTCAACATACTTCAAGGCAACCTGGCACCCTGTGACGAAACCTTGGATCCATAACAGCAGATCCCGACCTGCACGAGCTCGCAGAAGATCCCGAGGAAGAAGATGGCAAACCAGGCGCCTGCCAGCTGCCTCCTGTTGGCGGGCGTCCACTGCTTGAACAGCAGCCAGAAGGGCAGCTGGTTGAAGCAAGTACATGATTTTGGAGCGGGGATAGTGGATGGGGGTATGGGGGTTGTCTCATGTGGCAAAAAGGTCGGGGAGAGGGGTTTGGGATTAGAGAGAGGTGCATGTTGAATGGAGCCGCTGCCGACACTCGCCCGCGGTTGCGCACTGGGTTCGCGGTAGAAGAAGCCGTCGCAGGTGGCGCAGGCCCCGCTCACCGCGGCTTGTACTTTTCTTCCACCCCAGCCGCATGGCATGGCGGTGGCGCCGGCCCGCTCGACCGACGGCGCGACGCGGCTCGTCTCCAACTCGCACCAGCCGTGGACGGGCGGCGTCGCATGGTACGAACTGGTCGTCCATTCGGAAGAGGGATGGGACTTCGCCGGGGCGAACTCTCCCGGCGGCCGATCCCTTCCACGGCCACATATATCGCGGCTGGACGAACACGGTGAACCGGCCCGACCTGATTGACGTCCTAAAAGCGTGGATGACGTCGTTGGACTCAAGCTCGACCAGCACGGGACGACCGGCAGGGATATGCAGCTCGTTCGCATCGAGCGTGAAGGGCTGGCCCCGCGCATCGAGATAGGCGACGCGCCACCACCACATTTCGCCCGTGATGCGCACCCGCATCGCCCTTCGCGTGCCGTTACTATTCGGCCCTCCGTCCAGCCCGGCATCTGCACGCCGAACTCTGGGCGGGCAATGTCGTCGGGATCGGCGAGGCGGGTGTCGTTCTCGTCTTGCCCGTGCACGGGCTCGCGCTCCACGCCTTGCAGCTCGGTATTGTCCATCTCCTCGCCAATGGAGCAGCACCTGGGGGTTCAACAAGGGTACGCATGTGTGAGAGAGTGTGTGTGTCTGTGTATGAGGGAGCGTGTGTGTCTGTGTGCGCACATGTGTGTGTGCATGCTTGAGGGCAAGAGGGCATGCCCTGTCGCGCGAAATGCAGACAGCAACTGCGCCCCCCATTACCCATGTCGAAAAAGAAATGCTGGCCACGGCCGCCGGGCAGCGCAGGTCATCCCGGCCCATCGACGGCCTGCCCACGACCGCCCACTGATAGTCGGGATCGAGCGCGATGACCCAATAGTCGGCCCATACCCCCGGTGCCCCGCCGAGTGCCCACCCTTGTTGGCGCCACCGTGGCATCAGGCCATACCCGGGGCTGCCCTGCACTGCCGCACCGCGCTGCCGTTGGCGCACGCCCAGCATATGCGCCCTGCAGCCCGACATCCGCCATGCCCTTGTCGCGGCCGCGACGGTGGCGATCTGCGGAATGGGTATCAGATCGTCGTATCGGCCCCCACTTGCGGCGGGACATGGCGTTACAGGCCTTTGTCAGGGAGCAGCCCAGGTGCGGCTGGGTGAGCGCGGGATGTTGGGATCAACTCATGGGCAAGAGGGGATCCACGAGGGAGGGGCGTCGGGGAGGAGCCTGCCCTAGGAGGGTTGCCTGTCGGCTAGTAGCCGCGGCGGTACAGATCGTCGGGCCTGCACCCGGCGTATGACGATAGCGAGCCGCGGACGGCCCACACGATGAGATAATCGGGGATGGTGCTGCCAGAAGTTCAGATGCGGCCTGCCGAGTTCTTGCGATCATGAACCTGACGACGACGACCTGCGCACCGTCATGGGGTCGATGGACCTCGACAAACGCTGTGAAGCGGTCAGCCAACATCTTCCGCCCTCTGCGGGTCTCGACGGCACGACGCGGGGGTTCGAGACACGCCGCGTGGAATCAGAGGCGCATTGCCCATCACCCGCACGGACAGCTGGGGCCGACGGGATGGCCCCAAGACCTTTCGCTATCCGATCGTCAGCCGCGAGGGCGGGATTCTTCCTAGCTTCCGCGGCGCAGCTCTGCTGCGTACGCAGCCGTACGCGACGGGAATGTGACCAGTCGACGCATCACGCCTCAGCTATGGGCTGCGACTTGCGCAGATCCGCCAGCCATGCGATGCCGCTGCCGCGGATCATCGGGCCCGAAAAGCCCCACGCCAGCGCGTCTTCCTTGCTCACCGTCGCGATGTCGACGTTGCGCTGCTTGAAGATGCGGTTGTCGATGACAAGGCTCATCGCGTCGCCGAACAGCTTCGGCAGGCGCTTTTCGCACCATTCAGGCCGATGTCGTAGAGCAGCCGTTCGGGAAAGATGGCGCCGCCCCGAAACAAGCTGGAGCTGTTCAATACGGCGCTATAGATTCCCACACAACGCGTTCCCTGAAGCTGGATGACTGCGCGTCGAATGGCCATCCCTTGCGCGCGGAAATGTCCGTCGACAAGCCCTCTGATGCCGGTCAGCGGTCGATCTCGGGTCTGGTACGGTGCCAGGCCGCGTGAAACCGGCCTGGAAGTGGGCGAATGTCGAAATCGTCGGCATCAAGGACACCAAGAGACCGTCGACAGGAGTCGCTGACCGAAGCTGGTGAAGTGGGCCGAAGTGCTGAGACAGTATCATCATGTCCACCGTAATTGGCCTGCACGCTCAGCCCACATAGCAGCTCCTGACCGAAAGCATGCGCTTACACGCTATCCCCATGCCGCCGGTTCTGGGTTCAGCTGCTGTCCGCAATGCTGAGCAGCTGTAGACGCACTGCTTTGTTGGCACCGTGAGTGGCTGCAGCGGCCATATCGAGAAAAACACGTTACAGGCAAGTGATTGATAAGCAGTGGCTGTGCTGGGGAGAAACAGGTCAGCAACTCGTTGCATTCTGCATCGTGCGTGGTACCTCTAGGAAGACATGTTGCATGTGTTAGCATTGGCCCAGACGGTAGTGGCCAGGATGGACCCGGACGACGGACTGCATGGAAATGCCGCAAGTCAAGGTATGCATGGGGGTGTTTGTAAGCAGGATCGACTCAGCCACCTGCCTGTGCGGCAGCAGGCCATCCTTCGCCTCTGTGCAGAAGTCATGCGGTCAGAACAGCCAAGGAAATTGTCGGCCGCCTATCGGCGGAAGCGCTGTGCGCCTGTTCCAGCGACCTGCATTCTCAGCAGGGCCAAGCTCCGAGGTCTTTCTTGCCCAGTGTATCCCACTTTGCGCCAACGTTTGACCGAGCGCCATCAAGCGCTGCAATCATGGGGCGCACTTCGCCAGCTCGCACGGCCATCCCAATGGCAGTTCTTGTTGTCCAGAGCCAACCTGCTTGCTGCTGCACTGAAAACCGAATGGGCCATCACTGCGCGATTGGCTGATCTGCCAATGCACCCCGAATGGTCTATCAACGGAACCAATGCGGAGAACGGAAGGCGCTCACCAGGACAAGGCAGGCAAGACTGAGTCGCGCTAATGCGGCCGCATAATGCGGCTTTGGGGCTGCTATCCGTGGGTGCCAGCGACAGTGCGTTGTCACCCTAGGTCGCATTGCTGCCAGAGCGCTGCGAACAGAGAGGTACACGAATCTGGTCAGCACCGTCGCGGTGGCGATACGAGGTCCATCTTACCCCTCATTTTGAGGATCGCCCACTGCATCGCTATCACAGTCCAAGAGCCCTGCCGACCCACCTTCAGCAAAAGCCTGCTGGTGTTGAGCCGCTGCAAAAATACCATGCCTTGCCCTGGCGCAGAGAGCCGCGGCCTTGGCGCAGTGGGGCACCGCGGGTGGTCGGGAACAGGGCGCAGCGCGGCGGGATGGACGTGGGTGGGGTTGCGACGGGGCGCCTTGTCGCAACCAGCAAAAGCAATTACAGCCACGCCGTCAACGTCCATGTGCGACGGATAAACACCGCGAGACTCACTGGGCTCTGCGGCGCAGATGCCGCCCCAGGTGCCCAGCAGGTCGCAGCTGCCGTAAGTCTTGGCGGCGTCGAAGGACGGCAGGCAGGCCGCGCAGCCGGGGCGGGACCGGTTGGCCGTGCACAGCTGCTTGACCTGCAGCACGAGGCAAGCGGGGTGGGCGCGCTGCCATTTCAAGCGCCACATGCGCACAGCAAGCGCGCCGCTGCGCCTGCAAAATCGCCTGCATCAAGCGCCACGGCTTGCTGTTCCAGCATCACCTCGGCAGCACGTGCGCGCCTGGGCCGGCCCGGCCTGGGAAACCCTTGGACTTGACTGTGTGCGCCCTCCACCCCACCCCACGCACCGCATCGTTGATGGTCGTCGTGGTCGGCAGCTCCGCCACGCCTTGGTTCTCGCGGCACTGCTCAACCACACTGCCCTTGGCACGGCACATCGGCTTGTAGTGCTTCTGGCATCCCGCCATGTTAGTCATGCCGGCGTCCATTGTGCACACGATGGCCACCAGGCTGATGGGGCTGCAGGCTTTGGGGTCGGGGCTGATCTGGGAGGTCCAGTTGACCGACAGCGGCGCGTCGTCAAAGGGCGCCGCCGCGGTGCACGCCTCGTGCACCGAGCACGCCGGCATGAAGCTCATCGCCTGCGGGGCGCCGACAAAGCGGGCGCAGCAGTTGGGGGTGATCCGAGGGAGGGCTGCGCGCCGCATCCCACGCTGCCGGGCAGCAGGTGAGGGCGGTGACGTCAGTTGTGTCTGGCAGCCGAGCCACCGCCCCGCAGCCTGCGAGATCTTGAGCTGCGCACGCGGCACGTGCGCGGGGTCCCCTCGGGTGCCCATCACCTTGCACAGGGCCAGAGGTCAGCGTGGAACACCTCATCAGGCAGTGCTGACGTTGCGCAGGCCGGCTGCGTGGGGTCATTCTGCAGACAGCAGTAGGGGCGATGCGTGTGCACGGCGCAGCGCAGCGCACGCAGCAGGGCGGCGGCAAGAATCAGGCGCATTGTCGATTTCCCCTAGTGTGTTTTGCAATGGTCGAGTGCGTCGGCCAGGCGGCAGCGGAAGCAAGAACCGACCGACAGCGAAAAAGCTGTCGATGCAATGTCGGTCGCCGCTCCCGCGTGCGCGGAGGCAACGATCGTTAGTCGCGCTTCTGCAAGCTCACAACCGCATGGTCGGCAGCTCGGCGGCCGGTGCCATGTCGCTGTCATTCATAGCCATGCCACCCATATGGCCGCTATGGTCCATCTGACCTATAGCCGTTGATACCAGCAGCATACGAACTAGCGGGAGGATTGGGATACTGGATACGAAGGGTGTCGGCACATCGGGTTGCACCTGGACAGCAGGTGATGCAACGGTGTTCAGCTTGATATGGCCGACAATCGAGGTCTTGTCAAGGCACAAAGCCGGTCAAGGCGTCCGTATCAATTCCCCTTGAACTCCAAGCCAGCTCGGCCCCTGCATAGCGCTAGGAGGAGCCTACCCGTTTGCTACGCACGACCCAGCACACTTACAACTGACAATGCTGTCGTTTGATGGGGATCTGCCTGCCCGTGAAGCCTACAAAGCCAAACAGGAGCGACCGCATCACAGCGCAGCTGTGCAGCCCGAGCAGAAGTCGGTGGCACGCGCCGCACTCGCGCTGCAGCGCGCCAGCCCTGTGCTCCGCACCCGCGCTGTGGTGTGCCGCGCCGCGGGTACCCCTACCCCGAGTGCTGCGGACCGACCAGATGGGGCTCGTATTCAATCAATGACATAAGCGGATTCCGTCCTCGTAGGCGCTGTTGATCTGCTTGCGGCAAGAATGCGCCGCGCGATACTGGCGTGTAAGCGGGGAACAGGTCGCGCCCCCTCCGTGTGCTACGCCGTGATCTGCGTGTGATGATCTGCCGCCCATCCTGGCCCCGCGCGCAGGCTGAAGAGGACCCCCTCGTCATCGGCGCGTCCTTCCTGGGCTGGACCATCCCCTCGGCCTCGCCCGCCCCCGCGTCGGCGGCAACTCGCTGTTCGGCCTGTTCACGCGTCGATCAACGAGTTCCTGGCCCACGTCCTCATCGGCCCGGCGCTGCCGATCAAGCTCGGTGCGACCCGACGGCATCATCCGCGACAATGTTTCAAGTGGCTAGGCTCGACCAGTGGGTGTATCGGGCGCAGCACTCCCACTACTTGCCGCGGCTGATGCACTGCGTGCGGTGCCGCGCTGGAGCATCAACACCGCAGCCGTCATTGCGAAGGTCGTGCATGCGTCGAGCTGACCGACACGCTCTCTCGCAGGCAGCTCCATCGCATGCTGCCGGTGCGGTGTCCGCAGGTCACCCGGACGAAGCCACGCCTCGACGAGGCCTGTGAATGCCGAGTGCAGCGACGGCTGTAACCGCGGCCCACTGCGACATCGCGACACGACTCCAGTGTGCACGTGTGGCTTGGCCGCTGCTGCTCGGGCGACTGGCTATTCCCCTCCACCCGACCTCAAACGGCTTAGCCAGGCAGATCACCTGGCAACGTCTTCTCGATAATGGCCTTCCCCTGGGCCAGATCGGCGTGCAGGGCCGCAAGTCAGGGCTACTTACTAACCAGCTGAACGACTCAACCTGACCTCCGCCAGCGCGCCCCCTGGTGCGAAGAACGCTATCCTTTGCTAAGACCATAACCGGCCTTCACCAACGACTTGCTTTCTTTTTCAACCATTACAATCACTCCCTAACTTGAACTTCACCTCTCGTATGCCCGTGACTGTTGCAAACAAAGAACGGTGTACGTAACACACAGCTGGTTACATCTCGGACGGTCAACAGATGGATTGCAATTGGATCTTTATTACCGGGAGAATTGGAAATCTGCAGCAAGCAACAAACAATGTCTGGCGGCAACCGATGAACCTTCCCTCACGACCAACAGCAGTGAGCAGGGGCAGTCGCAATGCGGTTCAAGTAGTCCAAGTTAGACAAAACCCAACAATTGACAGGGACAGCGCTGGTGGTATGCCCAGCACAAGAAGTGACAAGGCCCTCTGTGTTCTTGCTGCCTACGTCATGACGCAGGCCAACTGCCAGGGCAAGGAGGTCGTGACCGACGGCGTGGGTATGGCCGCCTACACCATGGACTCGCACAATTGCCAGCGGATCGTGATCGAAAAAAACAGCAGCCAATTAAGAGGGGCCGTGGGCGGGCTCACATCACGTGGGTCGCGACCTCGTCATGCTCGATCTCGTTGATAGCTCATAATCGGTGAACTCGACAGGCGGAAGCGGACCTTTTCGAACCCCGGCAGCGGATCTTCATATTCGCTGCGGATATCGAACCGTTCGCTGCGCAATTTGACGAAGGGTCTTCCTCATGCTCGCTGGTCATGGTCGTGGTCATGCCCATCCATGTCGTGGCTGCCCATGCAGGTCGTGCCGTGCGGTGGCAGGCCTTCATATCATGGCTGCTGCCCGGGGCCAGCGGCCGTCGTGGCGGCGCTGTCAGTGTCGCGTTGAGCAGCTTCCAGCCGAGGAAGTTTGGCAGTGGTGGCTACCATCAGCGGAAGACTCGCCGATGGTACGCGCGAGGGTGGTCGAGCCGCGACATGCCGCTCGCCAGACCCCTTGGGCTGCCAATGTGGCCCGGGGGCAGGGCCAGCGCCGCACCTTGTCCGTGATGGCGGTGGCGCCCGCTTTGCAGAAGTACCAGGCCTTGTCCTTGGCGCAGAGAGCCGTGTGGTTGGCGCACTGGGGCAGCTCAGGGGGTGAACGGGCAAGAGCATGAGCGACAGATCGGTGTGCAGGAGGCCTTGACAATATGAGCTGTGGTGGCCCTGACGCTGGTAGGAGCATGCATCCACTTGCATATGGCCACTGACCGACGCGGGTATGCGCGAGCCAGGCGGCTCGGCCTCTGTCACGTCACAGCTGACTCAACGCTGGAGTCATGCTCACTGGGCTCTGTCGCGCAGATGCCGCCCCAGGTGCCAGCAGGCGCAGCTGCCATAGGTCTTGGCGACGTCGAAGGACGGCAGGCAGGCGCGCAGCCTGGGCGCGACCGCTTTGCGGCGCAGTATTTCAACTGTTGGCAGAGGTGAGGCCGACCTGTCTGTTCGATTCCTGCTCGGCCTGGCCAGGAGATGGCAGCAGTCTAGCAAAAAGGACAGGCGCAGCATGAGCGGCTTCAGTCCCGCAGGCTGATCGCATCTTGCCAGCTGGATGTCGCGGTGAGCCACAAACTCGCAACACGCGTGCCATCGGCCATCAACTGAACCCGGCTCTGCAGATTGCACGCCGCCTCCGGAGCATAGCCCGCCGTGGATACAGAGACCGGGCCATGCACCGCGTCGTTGACGGCCTTGGTAGTTGGCAGCTGCGCGAAGCCCGGGATTCCGTGCACCGCTTCACCACGCTGCCCTTGGTGCTGCACATCGGGTGGTAGTTGGGCAGGCACCCGGCCATGCGCGCCATGCCCGTGTCTTGTTTGCAGACGGTCGCGACCAGGTTCAAGCGCCTGCAGACGTCGGGGCTGCCGCCGATGGCGGCAGTGAAGGAGCCGTTGGCCGCGTCGGGGCCGTCGCCCATGCGCGGCAGGCCTTGCATATGGAGCAGGCCGGCATGAAGTGCTGCCATGAGGAGCGATGGAGGTGGCGACGAAGGATTTGGGGCAACAGGACTTAGTGTCCGCATGACAGATGAAGGCGGGTTGGATGGCCAGTGGCCAGGATGGTCGTACTGGACCCTTTCCTGCTGCTGATGATGTTGCTGCAGCTGCCGCTGCGCTGCTGCTGCTGCTGCTGCTGCTGCTGCCGCCGCCGCCGCCGCCGCTGCCGCTGCTGCTGCACAGTCACTGCTTGCTGCGAGAAAGGTAGTGCGCACGCAGAGGGAGTTCAGAACACCTTGGCGAAGGATGAGACAGCTTGATTCCGAGCAGTTCTTAATGTAGGAGTTCTCCTGCGTGTGAAGGAGATGCGAAATCATCACACCGTGGGCAGGTCGGGACGAGGGTTTGAGTGTGTGTCACGACTGGCGTGCCAGCCGGGCGGCGGCTGCGATGCAGTACGAGTCGGCGGCCCGCCCCAACGCACCACGCAGGCAGCCGGTACGACGCGATGATGACCGCGACGCACGGCAGAAAGGTGACGGGATATGCCGATTGCGCGAAAGAAACACCGGTAATCAAGGTGGCCAGCGCCATCAGCGCGACTGCTTCGACCTTCGTCGCGGTAGGCACATTGCTGAGCGCGTTCGAGTTGCAGGAGATGCTCGGCAGGAGTGTCGAAATCGTCGAGTCCGTATCTTGCGACATATTCGGTGATCGCGATCGCCTGAAAGCTGTTCGTCAGTCGAGGCGCTATGGCGCGGAAACCGAGCGCCGTGGACATAGTTGCGGCAATCGGGTGACAACCAGCTAGATGACGCTTTTGATCGCGCAAAGAGCTTGCACAACTTACGTGGCGAGGCTTGTGCGGAAACGTATCGTATCTGCCCGCAACGCCGCAGGCGGTTCGCAAACTGCACATGCGGTACACTACCATATATGCGAAGGCCACGGCTTCCTGATCCACAACAGCCTTGAGGAGCCCCAAGCTTTCATATTGAAGGCCGCAAATGACGGTGCCTAGGGACTGCTCAGCAGCAGTCGCATTGTCCTTCAGGCTCGTTGCTGTCAGCAGCGTCACCGCGTCGACGTGACAGCAACGGGCAACGTGATCGAGCGCACACTGGCATGCGGTTCTCGCGTTGCCGTCTGAGGCCTGGTTGGCGACAAAGACGCAGCCTATGCGAAATCAGCAGCAGCGGCGGCACCAGCAGCACCACCAGCACCAGCAGCGGCGCGACCACGCGCAGCAGCCAGCGCCAGGCGTTGAACAGCAGTCGGCAGCAGCAGCAGCAGCAGCAGCAGGTGCGGTTGAGCACCCAGCTACGGTAACAGGAGCAGAACAGCCAGTGCGCTCAAGAGGCAGACAAGAGGTACGTACCGATCAATGCCGCCGGCTGCACTTCCCACGCATCGTCAACGTTCGCCAAGATTGCTGCGGCGAGCCATCGACGATATCGGCGCCGCCGCGTCGAAGGCCGGGGTCAAGGCCGCGGGTGTGGTCGTCGACGATACCGCGGTGACCCCGCGCTACGTCACCGGCTTTACCCCCGACCGCGAACTGCCGATCATCTGGCGGATCACCAAGGGGTCGATCTTCAACAAGCTCGTGCTGATCCTGCCCGCGTTGCTGCTGCTGTCGACCTTTGTGCCGGGGCATCCCCTCGCGAAGGCCTGCGCCAGCCCCTCGGGCTTCGGCTGGACGGCATATTCGATGCGCAGCCCCAACGGCTGCACGTCGGCGAAAAAGCCGGCGATAATTGTCGATATATTGGGCGAGGAGATGATCAGATCTCGCGATCCCGGCAGCAGCAGCGCCGACACACGATCATCGGCTTGTCATAGATCTCAGGCAACGGCTTGTCGTAGCCGCTCAAGTCCGCCGTGTGTGCTGAGCCGGTCGCCTTTTCTTGCCACTGACCTCACCGACAATATCGGGCGTTCGGCGAATTCCTCTACACCTTCCGCAAATCGAAACAGATCGCGACGCCGGGAACGCTGCGCAATCTCGCGATATCGGCCAGCAATCCGACCAACCCGACAGGCCAGAATATCGTGCTCGTCCAGCGCCGCCTTGCGGAACCCGGCCCGCGCCACTTCTTCCAGGAAACCGATACCTGGCAGGGCACGT
>NNCB01000965.1:0-12988 GCA_002317545.1 Scenedesmus quadricauda | reverse complement strand
GGGGGGGGGGGGGGGGGGGGACGGCGCCGCTCACACGCACTCAAGGCGAGGTGCGAGCATGCGAGGACAAGCGCGTACTGTGCATCGATACTTGCTTGGTTTGCAGCTGGTTCAGAAACCGGCACCAGTGCCTGTATTGATCTTGGTGCTGATCTGCCGCTTGTATGTGCATACTCGCATGCCTAAGCGTGGACATCCCGCACCTGATCCAGGTCGCCCGGACTTCCCGCTCGCGTGGTGCACCCACTGGCTGGTGCCCCAGCTCGAGGCCGCCTACGAGCCCGGCTTCATCCATGACAGCTACGCCAACCGCGTCGGCAAGGGCAGCCATGCTGCCGTGCGGCGCCTGCAGCACTTCGTCCGCCAGGTGCACAGCGGCCAACCGGATGGCTGGTACCTGCAGCTCGACATCCACAACAATGGAGTATTATAAACAAAAATGCAGGTTCTTATAATTGTTGATCCCCGGGATAAGTCCGCTTATATAAAATTCGATCATGTTTCTGCAGCATATGTGGAAGGCTCTTTCGACTTTACATTAGTAAAATCAGATCCTGATAATATAACCAATATTCAAGCGGGGAAAACAATTCGTAAGAAGGTAAATTCAGTGAATTGCCAAAATCGGTTCACGATTAATTAATT
Organism: Scenedesmus quadricauda; assembly: GCA_002317545.1. Classification (NCBI taxonomy): domain Eukaryota; kingdom Viridiplantae; phylum Chlorophyta; class Chlorophyceae; order Sphaeropleales; family Scenedesmaceae; genus Scenedesmus; species Scenedesmus quadricauda. The sequence continues at coordinate 12,343 of NNCB01000965.1, read as the reverse complement.
GGCTTGATGCATTATTATTAGGGATTTATTTGTACGTTTGCAGCTAGTTTTAAAAGCAATTTTTATCACAATTCTATTTTTCGTATCGTAAATGAATAATACGTATCGTGGTCTGGTCGATCAAACATTTGATTTTCCCCAGGAGGGATTTCAAGTTGCAGCGGACAAGTACAACAGGAGCTTTAGCTGCTGCGTAAATCAATGTCTATTGTCAAATCACAACTTGCATGGGTGTCAAAATGACGGCCGGTGAGGATATCGCTATTCGCCGCAAGCGCTTGGCAGCAGCAGCCATCACAGGTACAGTCAAGGTCAAGGCAGCTGCACAGTAGCCATGCAGGCAAGCATCTGTCACTATGCTACCACGGTCTGCATGGGCGTACATGGGATAGAGTTAGGATTGGGATTAGGATTGTTGCAAGATCCCGCGGTCGCCCGCTCGTGGAGCCGTCCATGCTCATTGAATGACTGGTAGCATCCGCATTGTCGTCGACATTGTGTGACAGGGATGCAAGTGGCCATTGTTGCCGTTCAAACGGATAAGGGCATAACAGTGCCACCAGAAACAGCAGGCTGCACAAGAGTCCCAAGTGTGTGCTGGTCCGCACGGCGCACAAGGGCGCGCATGCACGCCAGCATGTGCAGGCAGGTCCGCAAACATAGAGTGCGAAGTGCGGAGCGGTCGCAGGTCCCATAAGCGGGCAGCGAGCACATGCACCCGATTTCATCAGGTCGCGCGTCTGGTCGGGAGTGGGGGCGATGGTGGAGATAGGTGTAGAGGATCTGCCCTTCGCGCAGCATCGCGCGCTCGCCGGGCTGCGGTTCCTTGACCTTCACCACCATGTCGGCGGTCGCGAAAATTTCTTCGGCACTCTGGACGATCTCGGCGCCCGCTTCGACATAGAAGCCGGCCTCGACGGCCCCGAATCCACCCGCGAAGACCGGCAGCGCGACCTCGCCTTCGGCCACCACCACCTGACCGGCGAAGATCGGGCCCAGCAGGCGATCGTCACCCGACGCATCGCGACGCTCGGCGGCGATGTAACCCACCTTCCAGCCCGCCACGCGGTCCGGCCAGCGCGAAATCGCCAAATCCTGCACGGCATAGGCCGCCACCAGGCCCGGTGGGCTCCCCCCTCTGTCCTAGCAAACGGATTTTTCCTAGACAAGTAGGAAATTGATCGGCAAATAGGAATTATCCTATCGGGTGAGTCGCCCGGTGGCAGGTGCGGTCAGGGAGGACAGAATGGAGCGCAGGCTGGTGCAGCGGGTCGAAGCATTTTTACGCGAATCGGACATGCCGCCGACGGTGTTCGGGCGCGCCAAGGAGGCGATCCAACAGTGGGCCAACGTGGGGCCGACGACGGGCAGGCTGTTCACGGTGCTGGTGAGGGACCCGCCTCGACTGGTGACGGTGCCGCCCGGTCGGTATGGTGCTCGACGTCAATGTCGTGCTGGCCGATCCGCTGCGCGTCGTCGGGCTGGCCGCGGCGCTGGTTGTGGTCAAGCTCACCGTGCTGACGCTTTTGGTGCGGGCGTTCGGCAAGTCGTGGAAAACCGCGCTCGGGCTGGGCTTGCTGCTCAGCCAGGGCGGTGAATTCGGTTTCCTGCTGTTCACCCAGGCACAGCAAGCGCTGCTCATCGAGCCGGAGGCGGCGAGGCGGGTGAGCGGGTTGTGCGAGCTGGCATCAGAGTGATGGGGTGACGCAAAGGATTGGAGCAAGTGCGGAGTTGCCAGGCGTGCAGCGGATGCCAATGCAGGCAGTCAAGGCCAACTGCACGCTCATTTCCACGAGCGTCATGCCGCCGCGTGCTACCCACTTTGTAGAGATGTGCCAGTTGGTCTTTCCCGGTTCCGTCAGTAAGAAGTAGGACCAAGCCTTTGAATGTCAAAGCAGACTAGGCCGAGACTGCGGCGTCGATGTTGGTGACCGACCTTCTCGCGCCGGGGATACTCATTGGTTGACTCATCGGGGGACTTCTTCAGCCTCGGGTTATGACCGCCAGAAAGTTTTGTTTTGCGTGCGCAAACTTGTGTATATTACCCTGTACCACGATTTCAAATTTCTTTTCATTCCAGCGGGCATCCTCATAATTACGCACCGTTCTGCCCAGCGCTTTGGCTTCTGCAGGTTTATGGCAGGCAATGATCTTTTCAAATGTATCCCGGTCTTCGAACAACAATGCTTTATGCGCCATCATCCAATGTGGCAGTTTTGTCAGTACTCCCAGATTCACATTGTCAAACTGCTACCGGTTAGCCTGCGGATCCTGCACGGAGTCACCTAATCAATGCGAACGTGCGCCAAGCTTGGCGGATTTGAAGTGACGATTACGCCCATCATCTCGCGATTGTGCGGAAACGCGGGCAAGGGGCAGAGTGTTCCACACGTCGAAGACGGCGGGCCTAATTATTACGATGCGTATCTCACGCAGCACAAACCTGCAACGAGGATCTGGCCTGAGTTATGCAGCGAGGCTGCAATGACCCGGTGGGCGGGATGGGGCGCCGCTCACAAGCACTCAAGGCGAGCTGTGCGAGTACAAGGCAAGCACACACTGCGCGCGTTGCTTGGCTTGCAGCTGGTACAGAAACCGGCCCTGCCAGCAGCCTGATCTTGGTGCTGCCCTACCTGCCGCTCTGTGCATGCTCGCATGCCTCAGGTCGACATCCCGCGCCTGGTCAGGCCAGCCTGCGACTTCCTGCTCAGCCTGTCCAGCCCCGCCTGGATCCGCGCACGCTCGCCACCCGGCCAGCGAAGCCCGCCACGCATCCAGCACGGTTTTCTCTTTCTCGCGGGTGATACCGGCCCGCAGGGTCGCCTGGCGGTCCGCAGGCAATGACGCTGGATTTTTGCAGTTTTGCAGCTCTACCTCAATATGGTACCTGCAGCTCGCTGGCCAATCCAATGGATATCGTACCAAACATTGCAGGCTCGCGGCATTGCGCGTCTTGTATTGTAGCGTTGTGACTATACCCAAATCCCCTCACTTGTTATGTGGCAGTCATTTATGCGGGGATATTGGTTGTGCAGCGGGCACAATGGATTGCACCCTGTACCAACTAAACTCATGATTGCTGGCTGAGCGTCGCTCAGCTTGCCAGCGTGGACAAGTCAACAACATGGAGCTCAAGCTGTGCGCCAATGGAATCTAATGTCAAACCACAATGGACACAATTGCATGTGTATATTAATCATTCAGGTGTTGAGTTGTTCACTAATGTGTGGCTGCGGCCGGTTGGCAGCAGCAGCCATCACAGGTACAGTCCGGTCAAGGCAGATGCACAGCAGCCATACAGGCCAGGCAAGCATCATGCTCCCACGGTCTGCATAGGCGTGCTTTGAGTCGTGCGGGCTGCCCGGTTTGTCCTGAAGGGACCAATGTAAGCGGGCGTAATATCTACTGTGTGGGACCCCGTACGTGCGCACGTGTCTGTTGACTGCACAAGTGCAAAGGAGATGCAGGGTGTCGAAACTCCGCGAGGCGAACATGTTCGGCTATGTGAACCAGCTGCGCAGCTTCAGCCAGGGTCGCGCGAGCTACTCGATGCAATTCTCGCATTATGAAGAAGTGCCGACCAACGTCGCCGAAGAAGTGAAGGCCAAGATGGCCTGACGGGTCAAAGCCGCGCGGGCTTGCACCGCGCGGCAAGACCCTCTAAGGGCGGCGCCTGATCAGAGGCTCGCCGACTGATCAGACCACCGGCGCCGGTGAGGCCAGTGACGGCGCCGAGGGAGCTGGTCAGCCGCCAGTCAGCCTGTTCACGGTACATGGTGAGCGATCAGAAGGCCTTGAGGCCGGAACGCCCCCGGGGTGGCAGGCGGAGACGGTAGTCCGTCGCCTCGCAGAGCTTCGCCATGATCGTCAGCGAGCCCGTGAGGCTGCCCGGGGGAGGGTGGCCGTTCCGAGGATGCCGTTCGCGGTGGTGGACAACGGGGACGCTGCCCGCGCCACTCGTGGCTGGTGCACACCATATCGTACGCTGAAGTCGCATGACCACCCCGAAATGACACACGGCCCACCGGCTACGCTGCTGTCACGGCCTGTGGCCGGCACAAAGCAGCCTCTATGATATAAATAGGCTGTTTATGACTGAAAGGTTTGAATCTTGACATGAGGAAAAGCGCATGAGCCAACGCGTGGCTGCTGTTTGGCAAGCATATGCGCCCTTGTGTCCTGGACGGCTACGATCAGTCGGGCAGACCCGGGAGCAAAACTTTCTCCTTCGAGCGACCAGACTAGCTCGCGAAGCAGACCAAAGCTACGAAGCAATCCAGCCCAGCCGAGTGCCCCGGCGACGTTGCGCGAGTGAGCATTGAAGCAGCCGTTAACAAGCCGAGAATCAGCGTAAAAATGACCCCACAGAACTCAAATAATCTTCGGTGAATGCTTAGCCGATATTTAGCTCTCGGCCGGTTGCGTCAGAACCCATCGAGGCGTTGCAAGGTCGATGTCACGAGGTGCGGAGCGCGCAGATGCGCCAGATGCTGGGCTGCACACGCATCTGGAAGGGATGACGCCCGCCTGGCTCGGCACGCTGTTTGGTCCCGAACTTGTCGCAGCGGCCGCAAAAGCATCCGTCGGCTAAAGGCGGGTGGCCCTCTTTGGAACGGCTTTGGCCGTTGCGCGCAGCGTGTGCTGGTCGTGGAGGTCCTGATCAATAGATCTACTTGGGGTCGGATAATATGGATTGGAGCCGCGTCGCAAGCAATCGGCTATCTGGTAGCAGAATGTTTGCAAGCTGCTCACGGCTGGCCGACAACGGCGACGCAAAAGGGCTTTCGGACTCAAAGCTCGGGGGAAGGGGTCTTATAATTTGGCGACGCAGCGCCTATGGTCAACCCCATGAGCAGCCAAGGTCCCGTGCAGCAAGAGATGGAAAGCCTGCTCGCCGCAGCCTTTCCCGACGCCCATTTCGCCGTCAGCAACGACAGCGCCAAACATCATGGCCACGCCGGCGACGACGGCAGCGGCGAATCGCATTTCAGCTTGACCATCGAGTGGGCAGGGTTTGCCGGTCTCGAGCCGCGCTCAGCGCGCGATGTACGCAAGGCGGTGCGTAAAATGTGGCCAGTTGCAACGCAGACTACATCATTGCTCAACACGTTCAAGTGCACTACTCCTATGGCCACCCGAGGAGATTCCGATTTCCGAAGCTAGCTGTCGACCTTGCGCAGCACCCACTCCGAACCACAGGGCAAGGGCCCCGAATCCAAGTACCTCCCAGACGTACATGCCGCCGGGCGGCGCGCTCCCCAAAACTCATCCCAAAGGCGTCAGCGCGCGCCGTTCCTCGCCGCACCACGGTGCCGCAAAGGGCCTCTGCACCTCCCTGTTCTGCTTCCTCCGCTGTACCCTCTGTTATGCCTCTGCTGATGTTGTTGCTTGTGCTCTACCACCCAGGCTGCTGTCAGGCTTTTGACAGTACCTGCTCCTGCCTGGCGCCTGCGATGCCTGCCTGATGCTTCGCTTCCTCGTCGAGCTCTTCGGCTCGCACGCCTTCTTCTATTCCACTGTCACCTCACTCCTCGCCATCGGCTGCGTGCTGCTATCGTTGAAGCTGAGGCCGCCAAAGGCACTGGTGGGGTAGGGGGCGCATCACGCAGCTCCCTTTTGTGATTGCTGCTGCCCGCCAAAAAGTGAAGCGCTGTTATGCACTACAGGCAGCTGCAGGGCACTCAGCAAAGGTAGTAAGCTGCTTTAAGACCTCAATAAATAGCATAAAACAGTTTGTTGCCGTTGTAGTGGTACATTTGTAGTTATACAAACATATATGTCAATGCGCATTAATGTAATGTTTGCACCTTAACCGCGTCAAGCTTTGCCATTTCTCCGTGTTCGGACTGGAGCCGCTAGCACTCTCGGTAAGTGCACTAAGCGTGTCTTCATCGCAGGCCGCAGCCTTGCAACTACAATTGCCGGGCTTCGTGTCACGGCTAAAGCCCAAGGCTTTGCAGGTGTGCACTGCTTAGGGTATCGGTAATACAATGTGCAACGGCGCGCTTTCATCTCTGCCACACCTGTCTGTATGTTGCGCTGCAACCTGCTCCCAGGAGGAGGCCGACGGTCGCCCATTGCAGCTAGGTGAAAGCGCAGTCCGGGTTGGTGCGCCGCTGCATGCTGCAGCAGGGTGGTCGACGTGTTCCTCTGCCACCTTGGCGTGTGCGGCGGCCTGCAGCCAGTCAGAGTCTGACTGCATTGATTCGATTCTCTCGGGGTGCAAACGCGACCCTCAGCCTGTGTTTGACAACACCTGCAGCAGTGATCGCTTCAGCAGCTCAAGCCGCCGCGGCCTGTCGCGCGACAGGAGCAGGCTCGTGAAGGCCGGCTGAACCATGGCTCCGCTCGAGGCCCAAGCAGATGCTATTGCAGCCAATGGAAAGCCGTTTAAGGATCGCGATGATGACATAAGGCTGCTGCGTTCAAGGCCATTGACTAATGCGATCCTGCAAGACATTTGGCTTGTTCCTCAGCGGAAAGTCTAAGCGGATCATGATCTTGTGCACTACTATTGATGCCGGTGCGTTGCTGGGATATGCCGAGCCGAGGTTGCAGCCGGCAATGTTTTGGGGGTGCTCGTCTTACTGTGAGTGAACTTTTGGTCAATACCCGTCTGTGCAGGGTAGGCGGCGTGGTGGACGCCGCCGAGTTTGATCGGACTCGTCATCTTGTCATCTCCATCCAGCGCGCGAAAATGTCGCCGACCGCGCTTTCCTTGTCGATCAGATCGTCGAATGTAGCGAAATGCAGGACTCCGCGATCCGCCGCCTGCCACTGAATCAGTCCGGCGGGATCGTCGAAGCGGAAACTCCTGTCCTCCTGCGCTTTCGCGCCGCGATGGAGCACGACCCGGGCGACGCCCTTCGGACTGAGGCCCAGCGTGACTGCGGATCGTACAATTCATACAACGGCTGCGGCCTCCGGCTAACTGGCTGGAACTCGGGGTTGATGTGGTTGGCCACAGTAATGTTGCTGCGTGGTTGGGGACGATGATCATGATAACTTGAATTGAAGACCAGATGCACCTTGGAAGCACAGACAATGGTCAAGCATTGTGGCAATACCTCTTCATGCATTGGTGTTTTGCTGAATACCTCAACCATTATCCCGATTGTCCATGCTGATTACACCACCCCATACTGCTATTGGCATAATCTGACCAGCGCTCTGCACCAGAGATTGTTCGCAGCTTTGTTCTTTTCACACTATGTTTTGCTCCACCACCTCGCTGGGCGGCCGCTACCCGAACGACGTGCTCATCTCCGGCTTCGACATCCTGTTCTTGGCTGGTGATCTTGCGCGGATGATGATGCAGGGTTTGCATTTCATGAAGGAAGTGCCGTTCAAGACCCTGTATCTCCAGGACTTGTCCGCGCCGCGGATGGGCAGAAGATGTCCAAGTCCAAGGGCAACGCGCATGACCAGCCTGTCGCAACATGCCACGCATCGACAATCGCCATTCCAGTTGCGCCATGCAGATCCGGCATCAATCTTGCGGTGAATCTCAACCTCATCCCGCCCAAGGGCATGACGCTGCCATTCGTGTCCTATGGCGGCACGTCGATGATTGCGGTCGCCTTTGCCATGGGCATGCTGCTGGCCTTTACCCGAACAAGCAGGCAGCGCATGGCCCCGCAGTCGAGCTGCATGCCTCGTCTTGTGCCTGCAAGGCTGCTGACCTTCCGTTTGCGCCCTTCTCTCTACCTTCCATGGCTCCCGCCTAGGCTTCCTCCATCGTCCCACAGCACCAGCAGCAGCAGCAGCAGCAGCAGCAGCAGCAGCAGCAGCAGCAGCAGCAGCAGCAGGTGAGTCACGCGTGGTTTTGCAGTGGTGCTTGTAGCGATGCTGCCAACCTGCATACATCACCGGGTAGTTGCTTGTGGTGCAGCCATGAATCAATGCAGCAACAGCCCTGATTGCCATTCGCGCGGCTGGTTTGCGCACATGGCGTACACGAGGCACTGACACTAGAACATGACATGCCAAGCCTCAAACTCTGTTGTGGAGTTATGCACGACCCATCTGTAAAACCCACATTTCTGAACAACCAGTGCGCAGCACAGAGTTCTGCAGGACCAACTGCGTGCCAGATCGGAAACCGCTTTGCAGCACGCTCCCGCCCAATCTCCTATGGGCCCTGTTAACTAGTTGCGAGCACGTATAGCGGGATCGCGCCCAGGAATCTTCAAGCCTGGCGATATCGATTTGACGCTGCGGAATCCTGGCCTTGCGCCGGATATCCCGGGTCCTGTGCGACGGATGGCAAGGAAGTGGCGGAGAGGGTGGGATTCGAACCCACGTTACGGTTCCCCGTAAACCGCACTTCGAGTGGGCGCGATCGGCCAAGTAATCAAGGTGTGTGGGGGCAGCACGTGCGGCGCTTGCTGTGAGCTCCGGCACGCTCACGGTGCCCCGATCTGCGGATCACGCAGCGACTGAATCCGACGACGCGGATATCGCCCTCGATCGACGCGACCTCGGCCTCGACCATCGCGATGCGTTCGTCGTCGTCGAACATCGGCGATTTGGTGATGTTGGTCGTTACCCCGATCACCAGCCGGTCGACCAGCTTCGCACCGCGCCGGATGATGTCCATATGCCCGAGCGTGATCGGATCGAACGTCCCCGGATAAACCCCCACCCGCATCAACGGTCCCTTTCCACGACATAGCGCGCGATGATGCGCATGTGGTGAGCATGATGCATCGTGCATCCTTTGGTTCTTTCATGGCATGCCCGCGTGTCTGCACGCATCCCACACTTGCTGCCAGCGGCGGCACATCATCAAACGTCTGCGTCGGATGATGTCGGCACCAGCGGGATGGTCTTCGCAGACACTACTGGCACGTGTTCGATTTCCTGGCTGATGCGACCCACAGGCGCAGGTGAGCCCTTTGGCGCGGTGCAACCAAGCAAGGAACCATGAGCCAGCAGCGGACATGCGGTATCCGGCCCAACTGCTGCCGCCTCCCACCTGCCGCGCCGCCATCAGGTCGACGAACAGTTGCTGCGCCAGTCCTGGACGCGCCTGTCGCCCGGCGATCGCTACTACCTACGGGCAGTCCGCCCAGGCGCTGGCCGACAGCAGCTGCATTGCCAGGGCGTCATCGGCGCGCGGGCTGCGCAGTTGTCCCGACTTGCGCCGGGATAACGGATGTCTGGTTTCTGATCTAAGTTGAGTCCCAATACTGCTGGAAGACCCGGAGGGCGGCTGGCATGATGGGCCGCACGCTTGCGCACAGGCTGTGCTGGTGCCTAGCGCAGTCATCATGCATTTGCTGGCACGCTCAGGTGGCGCAGCCCATAGCCGCTAAGGAGGAGTGGGTTTGCGCACGTTGATCCCTTGCTTGCTTTGGCCGGTTGTAATGATGAAAGGTCTTATCCTTCAGCAATAATTGATAATAGCCGAACATAAACCCCGAGGCCAGGACCATTTTGCCCAAATAGATGAATACCGCTTCCATCAGTCTTTATTTTTAAGTTCGTTCAAGAGCATTTCCAGGTCTTCTACACTCATTTCGTTTTTCTCATTACAAAAAGAAACCGCGTTATCTTCAAGGTTTCTCAATTATCCTGACTGTATTTGAACTTCTTGTTGTGGTGCCGGTGCATGCCAGGCATGCCGCCAGTTAAGAGGCCACGGTATGATAGGCATGATGCGGCAGCACAACACGACCCGCTACCATAAGTGCTGAGAAATTCTACGATGAAAATACGCAAATTTAAACCCAATGAATTACTGCGTGCTGCTAGGACACGCTGAGCAGCTGGCAGCAGTAGCAGCAACTGTAGCAGCAGCAGTAGCAGCAGCAGCAGCAGCAGCAGCAGCAGCTGCAGCAGCAGCTTCCAGTCGCCGGACATCAATCATCTGCCAGCAGCACATCGACGCGGCGCTGCCTGACGCAGGCCGAGGTCAAGACCTATAACGTTGCAAATAACAACGAATAGGATAGGCTCGCTCTCAAATACAGGAGAGGCTGCCATGAACGAGATGACGCACGACCATGCGACGTTCCGGTCGATGATCGACGGGACGCAGGAAGACTGGGACATTATCGCGCGCGAGCAAAAGGAGTTCGCGCCGAACAATGGCAAGCGCTCATCAGCGCCTGCAGCTGATGCAATCAAGCAGCAGCTACTTTATGTCAAGTACCTTTGGGAGCTGAAGTGGGAGGACCGGCACAAAGAATCCTGCTGGTTGTTGGCTCATGATGGCTGCCGTACTCCTGAACGCATGCACCACAACGAAGCATGTGCGTGGCGGCACAGGCGGCCTCAGGCCGGACGGCGCCATGTTTACTGGAACTGCTCAATGACGTGCGGTTCCGTGCTGCCATACGCAGCGACTTCGTCCTGCATCAGCTGGACAGTACAATGCCGACAGTCGGCTTGCCAACCGCCGCCTCGTGCCAACAACAGCAATGTCTGGCGGGTCGTTGCCTGGCAGTGTTCATGCAATGGACCTCGCATGACGGGTATGAGCCCGCATTCGAGCATGCGATCGGCTTCTGGACACTAGCAGACTGCCTACAACACACGTGTCAGCACCCAAAACCTGTTTACGATATTCACCACACCTGCCGGGAGCAGGTCCTCAATGAGCTCCATTAATACCAGGAAAACCGTTGCGGATCTCCATGTGGAGATGTTAGTGCTTGGCTCAGTGCTGCATGACTCATGTGATGCTGAATGCAGCAGCAGGTTGGCAACTTTTTCAATTACGGCTGTTCAGATGGATGGGGGCCCGCTCCGTGAGCGCGTGTGAGTGAGAATGTCAACTGCAGGACGCGTGTAATCCACCGGCGTAACTGTCACTCGTTGGCCCACATGGACCGCGACATCCATGCAGGAGATAGCACGCCACATGAACATGCTGCGCCCCTTGCAGGTCCTGGTGGATCCCTTTCAATTACTCGTAGTAGACCTTTCATGATGTGGTGCTGAGCGATGGCAGTGACGTTTGTCAGAGCAGCAGTGGCAGAACCTGGGCGCGCAACGCTCGGCAAATAGATGGCCCACAGCAACGCATGCGTGTCGAGCAGATACGCTCTACTCACAGGCGGTCATTGGGCTCGTCGATCATCGTTCCACAACTGCCATTCCATTCGTGTCGGTCAGCTCTCGCAAGCCAAACTTTTCTCGCGGGTCGCTGTCCCAGAACCATGCTGCCAGCGGAATCAAGTGACTGCGAGATAATATACGAGCTGGACTTTTTGCGCTTCGCTTTCGGCGGCTACAGATCGCACCAGAGGTTTTCCTGACGAGCTGAGGAACGAAGCGAAAGCGAAGAGGCTGCGCCGTTATTTTCGAGATCGGATTCGAACCTCGTACGCGACTCGCTGGCACGACGTACGCCGGCATTTCGCCGACGCCGTGCGCAGCGACGGCAACGCGGTCGACCCACCTCGATCCCTTCCGGATCGCATCGGCGCGCAGAGCATCAGCCTCTGGGCCGCGATCCAGGCGCTGCCCGAACCAACACAACAGATATTCATTTTGTACCGCGTCGAGAATATTCCGAAACAGACGATCGCAGCCAGCACCTACGCAAGCTGCACCTGCAGCAGCGCACAGCCCGCACGCCCATCCACAGCGGGAACGGCGCAGAAACAGAACGGGGGCTGAAAGGCGAGTGACGAGGCAGCGAAGATCAACGGCCGACCAACTGGTAATTGCCTGTATGAACTTTAACGCGTATGGCGTCGCCGCGGAGAAGGTGCGCGCCGCCGGCGGGGCTGACAGAGCGCTTGCATACGCGGGCGCGCCCGCGCCTGCGATTCGGGGCCGCCTGGGCCCGTCAGCCGTGCCGCGGTCGCCCATCTCGGCATTCACTTGGCGACGGCGCGGCTGCTTTTCGCAAGGCGTCGCGTGCGCATCGGCCGCTGCAGAGGCACGTCGCGCGCATGCATGCCGCAAACATGCAGCGCACGCTCTGCCTTTCCCCCCAGATCAAATCGTCACAACGCACGACAACGCTCCGCCGGTCGCCGTTGTCTTCGGCGGCAGCCGGGACGGCAAAGCCGACAAGCGCAACCGGCGCGGCCAGCAACAAGGAAAATTTCGCCATGGGGGAGTCCTCTCTTCAAAGGATGCGGGATACCGGTTGGCGGACCGGGGAGACCGTCGTCCGATCATCGCGCAGGGGGGGTGATACTCCCTGGACGTCATGAGAATGGCGCGCGGGGCAGCGAACGGGCGGCTCGATTTGAACGCGGTCGATTTTTGAGGGGTTTGGGGAGTGCTTCCTGTGGGCCGTCTCCGGCTGCGCTTCCTTCAGGAGCATCCCGAAGAGCGCAAGGAGGTGTTCCTGCTCCAGATCGCGCCGCCGTCGCGCGCAGCG
>NNCB01000964.1:0-13000 GCA_002317545.1 Scenedesmus quadricauda | reverse complement strand
TGTGTGGTCGTTGGTTGTGGGTGTGTGGAGTGTCGGCGAGCGGAGGGATGGTGAGTGGTAACGCGCGCGTGTGCTCCAGCGGGCTGTGTGGTATGCATGCATGGCAGCCTCGATATGCCGTCGGCGATCATGAAGAGCTGCAACAGCTATTTCTACTGGCTCGCGCATCGGCTCGGCTATGACGCAATGGCCCCGACGGCACGCCTGCTCGGACTCGGCGGGATTCGCAGCTCGCGGGCAGCTAGCCAGCGTTACGGCACGATCCCCGACAGCGCGTGGAAGATCTGCTGCTGGTTGGCGCGCCGCCAGACCTCTGTGAAGTGGGGGTCCTTGGTCGGCAGCCCGTGCGCCCCGTACGCGGCAAGGCCCACGCCCGTCGCACCTGGGGGAGGCCGATGGGGCGGTCAGTCGGGCTGGGGTGAGCCGTGTGGCACCACTTGCCGTCGAACCGTCCTAGTCGGGTCGCCGGACAAGGCGCAATTTGCCGCGCTTGCTCTTGCACGCACGATCCGCACGCATGCCCCAACTGCGGAGTGCGAACAGCAAGCATCCCCGCGCCGCATGCGCTCGCAGAGCCACACGCGTCGCCACCTGCTATCGCCGCCACCTTGTGCCACAGCGATGGCGCCAGCAGGGGCTATGGGATGCCATGCCGATCAGTTTCAGTGCGTTTATTTTGTGGGATACTGATACGTGCGGTCAGCGGGAAACTTGCCAGATCTTGGCCGCAGTACAGGCAATCGGTGAATCGTGAATGATGCACGTCGAAATTTTACATCCAGGGCGTCAGCCGACACTTGTGATCGGCCATCAACGATCAACCCGATCGCGCCCATCCATCTGAGTGAGCAGCTGGATAACTGGTCTCGACGGCAGTGCGGAGTCGGAATCAGCTTACCAGGCGTGTGAGTGATCAGCCGCGGTCACCTTGCCGCGTCGCCGACGCAAATTGCAGCAGCAGCACCGCCTGCGGCCGCCGCCCTGAGTGCTGCACCAGGGGGTCGGATTAGAGCAGTGGCCCGTAGTGCAGCTTGAGCTACGACATCGGGCCGGTGACCGTGAGTGGCGGCGTGCGCCGCGAGGACGGTGAGCTGCACGTGGACTCGTACACCACCACATGGTTCCGCAACCGCGTGTTCGTCGAGGGTGGCACGCTGTCCTACACCGACACCATGAAGAACCTCGGCGCGGTCTGGCAGATCAGTCCGGAATGGTCATCGATGCATCCGTGGTCGGCGCGCGGCAAGAGTCGTCGGTGGTAGCGACTTTGCCCAAATAATAGGATGCCCGGTCGAATATCTCCGGTTCGGCCTGCGCCACGCCCGGGAAGAGCATCGCAACGCCGAGCATCAGCGCCTTTCCAACATGCTTTCTCATGACCCGCTTCTGACGGCGGCATGGACATCTCCTATTCCGCCGATCGGTGGTGACTACTTCTTTGGCCCAACCCACCACCCAACCCGCTGTGCGTCCCGAACCCCCTTCCCCCAGCTGCCGGTTGTCGAGGTGGCCAGCCGCAGCCCCAGCCCGTAGTGCCGGAGCCGGGCGTCGTCGTCACCGCGAACGGTGTCCCAGGTGACGCCGACAGGCGTGCACTGCCGCATCCTGTGCGTAGGACCCAAGGCGTTGGATGTCGAATTCAAGGGACTCATCAGGTGGGTGCCGCTCACGCTTGATGAAATCGTCGTGGTGGCAGCAGATGCGACGCGGGAGGGCACATGTGCGCCCGTGGGGCGCAACCTGCAGCACCCCATGACCGCAGCAGCTCTGCCGGTGGCGTCGACGGGGCGTCGTACGATCGCCGACGATCAACGCGACGCCTTCGCCGCGCTTCTGAAAAAAGCATGGGTCGCGGAAAATCCCGGTACCGCCGGCATGGACCTCTCCGCGCTCGACCAGTTCGCGCATCAGGCCCCCACCCTGCTCGTGCTCGTCTCGACCCCAGGTACCCGGCGTCAAGAGGTGGCAGGTGGCGACGACGACTGTTTCCGGCCGGGGGAAGAGGGAGGGGGGAGGGTCGTGTGGAGGGAGGACACGGGAGAGGCGATTTCCGAGGAGGTATGGTGCGACGCTCGCGCGCGCGCACGTGTGTGAGTGTTGAGTGGGCGGCAATTCGCTGTGCCAACGGCCTGCGTCCTTCATCATCGCTGCTGGCGCGTCTCGGATTGAGCGTTTCCGTTCTCCGACCTTCTGGATCGCGTCCCGCCGCTCCCGGCTCCTGCAGGTGCGGGCCGAGGTCGTGAGCCTGGGGGACGCGCGGTCCTACCACCTATCAACAGCCAGGAACGAGCTCGGCGTGGTGCATGCCACCGCATATCGGCGAGCTGCGCCGGGATGGCCCGCGCTTTCCTGACCGAGTAGACCCCTTCTGCCCAATGATCCTCTGCCCGATGCCATCGATGAAGATGTTGATCGATTTGGCACCTTGCGCGCCGCCGCGCAGGCTCGTCTGGTTCGCGCTGTTGGTGAGGAACTGCACGCCCGGCGCGAGGTCGGCGAAGGCGAGGAAGTTGCGGTTGTTCTGCGGCAGCACCTCGATCAGGCGCTGCGAAATGTTGGTGCCGACTTCGCCGCCCTCCATCGAGCGGATGCGGCTGCCGGTGACGATGATCGCATCGTCACCGGCCTCGGCGATATCACCACAGCTTCACACGCCGACGTCCAGGTCTTGTGCCCTTGGTTGACGATTCGCATTGAGCGGCCCAAGTACCTTGTCGTGGTAGCCAATGAAGGTACAGCAGTGCGGTATAGCCCTTGCACGCGTCAGCAGACTTGCCTGCCCACACATGTAGTGTTGGCGCTTGAACAGTTTCGTGCTGATGACAAGCGGGTCAAATTTAGGCAGCAGTGCCAACGAGTACAATCGCAGTTGACAGGAATACATCCCGACAGCACAAATATTATAAAGGAAATTAAAGACAGCATATATGCCAATTCGGCCGAAACAGAAAAGAAACGAGGTAAAGCAAGACGTGGCCTCAGGCTGCCGGGTCTGAGGCGCCGAGCGCATCCTGCAGTGCGTGCCGCGGCCCGCCTGTGCTGTGGGCCTGCACAGGGCCGTGCGCCAGTGGGGCCAAGGGGCGCGAGCCGTCCAACACGGCAGCGTACTCGCCGTGCAGCAGCGCCTGCAAAGGGTAGGAGCTGCGACCACGCCCACGTGCATGGGCACGGTAAAGCCCACAGCAGGCCGCCGGGTCTGAAGGTCCGTCGAGACCTGGCCCCCAATGCCGAAAA
This sequence comes from Scenedesmus quadricauda, assembly GCA_002317545.1. NCBI lineage: Eukaryota > Viridiplantae > Chlorophyta > Chlorophyceae > Sphaeropleales > Scenedesmaceae > Scenedesmus > Scenedesmus quadricauda. The sequence goes on along the minus strand of NNCB01000964.1, from coordinate 9,766 downwards.
AGTCCGGGAGATTGCCGAGAACGCGCCGACGATCCCGACGACGGCGTTGACGCACCCCTGCTGCGCATCGGTGCGCATGACGATGCTGGCGGCGAGCCCAAGAGTGCAGGCGACTGCAAAGGATGAGCGATCCTCAGCGTTCTGCTTCGAGCGCCCTTCGGCACCACGTCCAGCCGAGCAGCGCGCATACCAATCCGGCCTTCCTGCATCGCGACGTCACCGCCGGTGTGCGCGATGACGAGCACCGCCTTCACATCGATACCGCTCCGTCGCTCTCGGGGTTGTTGCTGATTGGCGAACTTGCCGCACACGACCTTGCCGCCGGGCGTCATCAGCCCCAGCTCGCTCACATTGACCAGGGACTGCACCTTGGTCAAGTGGTCGAGTACCGCGTGCGTGTAAGGCGTTTTCCTTGGGTATGCGAGCGCCCCGGAAAGGCGTGTCCCTCCGAAGGGCGCTGAACCAACCTCGGCGCTTTTCGTGTTGCTCAAGGGATTGGGGGAGTGCAAACGTCCTTTGCAGCTTCCTCGACGGCCTGGCCTCGCCATAGTCATGACGCCCATGCTGCTGTACATGGCCCCGTTGGGGTTCTTCTTCACACCCAGGATGTCCAAGTTGAAGGTGGCCTTGAGCTCACGGGAGGGAGGCACGACATGTTGAGGGTACTAGAGACCCTCGCGACGAAGCCGCCTCCAACGTTTCGGTCGTCGGTCGCGCGCCGAGCCCGAAAATGCGGCCGCAGCGCAGAGCGAGCCCGCCACGGCTCCCGCCCCTGGAAAACTAGCTAGCATCTGACCGGTGGATAGACCAGAGGGCCGGAGGCCCGCGCACACCTTGAGCTCGGGGTGCGTCACGTGGGCCTTGGTCATGCGCAGCCCCGTGGGCCTGATGAACCGCTCGTACTTCGGCGGCTTGCGCGTGAAGCCGGGCCCCACAACGTGACCTTGGTGATCATGCGCTTCCACGACTTCTTCTGGCGCTTGCCGCTCTTCATCACCTTGAACATCTCGTCCTCTGCAATGGGCCGCACCTGGGGGCGCGAGCCAGGGAGCGCGAGGGGGTGTGGAAAGTGTGCGCTCGCCGTGTGAGCGGACTTTCATATTTAGCGAGATGCGCGCCATCGGTTCCGAATAGATGGGTGTGGCGCCGCGCGCATGCGTCCGGTGTCAGCGCCCACGTGGGCATGGGCGCGCCCATGCGAGCAACGGCCACGTCCCTTGGCGCACATGACCAGAGGGCTACGCAGCTGCTGCCCAGCCCCACAGGAGGGGACGCCCGCCTGCCCGCCCGCCCGCTGGGCCCGCACCTTGGGCAGCGGCACCTCCCATTGCCGGCCTTGTCCTGCGCTTCTGCTTCACCGTGTTGCTCAGCACCGGCGGGTCGCCTGCCATCAAGGCGATCGAGCGGCGCGGAAGCGTGCGGGCTCAACAGGGCGTCGGTGGGCTGCACGGGCACAGATAAGCTCGCGACGCCTGCGTCGGCACCGCTGCGGGCCCGCGCTGCCGACCTGCGCCCGTGACAGCACTTTTGCAGCGCGACAAGACGACAAGCCCTGCAGCGGCTGCCTGCCACCGGCGAGGCGCCAGCAGCACCCTTTCATCCCCTGCCCCACGCCGTACTCGCACAGCCATTCTTCATCGCCCCCGCCCGGCACGTCGGGACCGCGCCTGCCCGACGCCCGCCCGCGCCCCCTGCGCCACGCGTGCGCGCGCCCGCCCTGCGCGGCTGCCGTACCTGCTCCGCTTCACATGATGCTTGATCGCATTCTGCGGCACGCCGTCCTCGGCCTCGTGATTGCGTCCTTCGCCCGCGCATGGCGATGGTCTTCATCATCATGGCCTTCTGCTGGTGGCGCTTCTTCGAAACATCTTGCCCTTGAGCGCCGGATAAAAGACTTCTTCGCATCTCGCTGCGCTTGTGACCTCGCGTCGCCTCCTTCTTGCGCTTCCGCTCGGCGTGGTCGAGCTGCTGGCCATTGCGCTGCGGTGGAGCTCGATGTGCTCGTTCTGCGGCATGGCGGCGGCTGCGCGCGGCGGCGCGGCGGCGCGGCCTGGCCGGGGCGGCGGCGGCGTCGGCCGCGCTGCTGGCTGCGCCTAGGGTGGCCACAGCCCCGCTGTGTTCACAGAGTTCGCGTAACTTGTAGGAGAGTGCGCTGCTTCGCTCTTCTACGGCACCTGGAGCGCCTGACGCGCTGATGCACAGCGCTGTCTTCCACCTAGAGGCCTCGCGCGGCCTGCGGCTGGTTGAGGTCTGGCGCTAAACTACAGTCGTATGGGGTCCTGAGCAGCGCGTGCGTCGCGCAACGGTGACAACGACGACTTGAGGTGCACAAAGTGACCGTGGCGCGGCTATTGTATTATATCTGAATCTATGGTCCGCAGAGTGTACGACAACATGTGCGATGTCACGTCCACGCCCATGTAAGCACTGTGCCGCGCAGGCAGTGCAGAAGGCGTGCGCCAGCCGAGCCTCTACATCTGAACACCGCTCTGTCGTTGACTGGTACGGAACATGCGATGCATGGGGCTTACACCCTTGGCGGCCGAAGCGTCGTAATTTTGCGCACGACGCCCGCGCGCTGCGCGAGCTCCTTGGCCAGGATCCGCTCCTTGGCCTTCCGCTTGTGCAGCGACTTGATGCCCATGATGCCGCCGCCCCAGGTGACCGCGTGCACTCGTTGAACTGCGCCTTGAAGCTCTCCACCAGCTTGCCGAACTCGCGCTGGTCCTCGCTCTTGACCGCCGTCACCGCAAGCGCCGCCGCCGCTTCGTGTGCACGATCGCGCCCAGGCGCGCCTTGCCCTGAAGGGAAAGCGGAGGATGCAGTGTGAGAACGATGTGCTACAGCACCGCACCGGCGACGACGGGAGCAATTGCCCTAAAGCCTCACCGACACGTGCCGAGCACGCCGCCAGTCACGCCGTGCGTGTCCCAGCCCTGGCGCCGGCCACCTTCCATGGCCTAGGGCACGCCGGCCTTGCGGCAGCGCGCGGGCGCCAGAAACGCGCGATGGACGACGTCGTGCGCATCACCACCAGCGGCGCCTTGCCGCTCTCGATCAGCGTGGTGATGCAGTTGAGGCACGTCTTGAACACCAGGGGCTTCTTCTTGCAGGCTCCTTGCCGCCGGCGCGCGCCTCGGCCTCGGCCTTGAGGCGCTCGCGCTTCTCCTGCGGTCCTCGGGCGGTACCTTGGGTTTTTTGGGGGAGGCGGGCGGGAGGGGCGTTGCCAGACTGAAATGAAGCAAGTGATCACGCGAACGCTGGCTGATAAGTTGCCTTGGCCACGTCGCGTGCAGCCGGGCTGCGGCGACGAACGTGGCAACGCCCTCGGGCCGATGCGCCGACCATGCACAGCTGATCGGGTGCTGTCGCGGTCTGACGACTGATTCACCCGCCATCGCGCCAGCTTAGCAACAGCCGCGCCCAGCCAGCCTTTCGGGCGTGCAGCCCTTCTGTGCTTGCACGCCTTCCACCGCTACTCCCCGCTCCAAGTCATTGCGCCTGAATGCTGCCGGCTCTGACATTCGCACTTCCCATGCCCCACGCCTATACGCTCACTTCAGCAGCAGCTTAACAGCGCCTCGGCCTGGCTCTGCTCGTGGCGGTCGCGAACTGATCGGCCGGCGGCACCAGGAGGCGCTCGACTGCACGCGGCGCTGGCGCTGGAGGCGCCCGTCATCGGCCACTAGACGAAGCGGTGCAGGTCGCCGGTCGGCGGGGGCGCGCCGCCGCAGGCCTGTGGGCGGCCGTGTTGGGGACGCAGAGGCGTGCTGGGTACCGTGTGGCGGGCTGACACTGCGTTGCACTCATGTCTAGAATGTTGGGTGCAGTCCATACTCCTGCTGCTGCTGCTGCTGCTGCTGCTGCTGCTGCTGCTTGGTCAAAAACTGCACTGCTGTTCACGTTTTGGCGATGCAACCCGTTGCTGCCTGCCTGCCGGCGAGTCTGCGCATGCGACAGCTAGTCCATTCGCGTTCCAGGCCTGCCATGACGAACAGCAGCTTCGCGCCACGGCGAAAAGGCGACCGCAAAGGCGAGCGTCGCCACCATCGCCTCTGCACGACACATGCCGCTGAGAGCAGCTGCTGAGCAGGAAGCTTGTAGTGCACTGCTGGACGCAGTGCCGACGGTCCGCTGTGCCCGCTCGGCCGGCTGCCGGCACAGCAGCGTGACACAGCGTCGGCAGCGCGACATCCGCCGAGTGCCGCGATCACCGCAGTAAGCAGCTTGAAGCGACAGAAGCACTGCTGTGTGCGTGATCGAGTCATAGCTGAACCACGCGCCCGATTTCTCGACAAGGCCGGCCTTGACGCCAATATCGAGGATCTCGCCGATCTTCGATATGCCCTGCCCGTACATGATGTCGAATTCGACCTGTTTGAAGGGCGGTGCGACCTTGTTCTTCACGACCTTCACGCGCGTCGTGTTGCCGACGATTTCGTCGCCATTCTTGATCTGGCCGGTGCGACGGATGTCGAGACGGACCGATGCGTAGAATTTGAGCGCGTTGCCGCCGGTCGTGGTTTCGGGATTGCCGTACATCACGCCGATCTTCAAGCTGCAGCAGCTGGTCACAAATCACCGTGGTGACTGCAGTAATGAGCTGTACGCTGAGCAGGGAAAGCAGGCACGCCGCACGCCCCATAGTGGGGGCCGAGCAAGGAGTGGCTGCCACTGCCGCGTTCAATCCCATCGACGTGGTACTTGAACACGAGCAGCAACTACGACTCCATCTACAACGCGATGGCCGCCTATTTCGGTGCGGAGCAACTCAACTACGGCGCACCCATCGCCTATCGCTCGCCATTTGACCGCCCACACTCAAGGGCTGACCATAGGAAGGTGCGCACTGCGCAGACTGGTGAACTGCGACCATACTCGAGGACACCACTACACTGCCCGGGTGCACCCGTCGCTCAACGCTTCAAACGCCTAGCAATCAAGCAGCATGCAAAGGCCGCCGAAGTACTTGGTTGAACTAGGCACCTTCTGATCACGAACAGATCTGCCGAGCTGAGCGTGGACCGCGCAGGCGACTGGCAAGCCCGAGCAGCAATGGCGCTTCAGATGTGTCGTAATCGGACAATTGGAATGGCGCAGCGGGTCACCACTAGGCCCCGGGCCTCGCCCGGGTCTCGCTTAGAGGTCCCTACCTCCTCGGCCCGCATCATGGCTTCGTACTGCTTGGTCAGGGCTTTTGAGTGAGCTTTCATCAGGATATGGTCGACAAGAACGTGGGTCCTGGGTGAGGCTTTGCAGCGCCGCCGGTGGCAGCGAGCCTTGAGCCCGGGGATGGCCCACAGATCTCCTACCAGCTGTGGCGCATGGTGCTGCTCGTATCATGCTGGCGATGCTTATGCTCATTCCTCCTGACACCACATTGCAAAACATGCATGTGTCCTGTTGCACGCGCAGCAGCGGCAGCAGTGGTGGTCAACGGATCTTGGGCCAGCGACAGCAGCAGCGTAGCAGCAGCGGCAGCGATGACATCCCCGCAGCTCTTTTCCAGGTCCGAGGGTCTGGACGTCCCGTCCAGCGATTTCCTCGGCTACCCGCGCCTGTCCGTTGGCTACCTCGTCGTGCGACTCTGTATAGACAATGCGCTCAAAGACGTCGTTGTTGTACTGATGGGTAAGGGCTTGCACCACTACTTCCATGTCGCGGTCTTCGTCGTGTTGGGCAATGATCGTTTTCCGGATGGGGTGCACAAACTGGGCGTCCCACTGCGAGCCGTAGCCAGGGAGGGAGCCGATGGATGGCGAAGGTTTTTTGCGCGGGAGCCGAGGGCGTCAGCCTGTTCCTTCCCTCACGCAGCCGCATCAGCAGCCGACACGAAGCGTGCCGGCAACAGCAGCATGGTTGCCGTGGCTCCGCAGGTGCTCATCCGCCGCGAGCTGGACGAGGCTGCCAAGGCTCTGGGGGAGCGCATCCGCACCGGGCAGGCGTCATGCGAGGTGCGGCCCCGCAGCCGACGGCCCGCCCAGGCACAGGCCTTCCTCCAGCCGGCGGCCACGCCTGGCGCTGGCGCGAGTGGCGGGGTTGGCCCTCCTTGTGCAATGACTGGGTGGGGGGCGACGCTCTCGCGGTGTCAGGCCCTGCAGCTGCCTTGGCCCATTATGGCAGCCGCGCGGGCTCCTCGACCAGGCGCCCCCATGCCGGTGAGCCCCATCATCACCATCAACAGGATTACTATGAGCTGGGCGTGATCCTGACGCGCAAGAAGCTCTACACACAGGTGTTGGCCCACGACAAGCGGCTGCTGCGCCTCTGGCACAACGCATGCGGCCGCAGCTGTTCGCTGGGGCGTGCACTCGCCCTGGCGAAACCACTGCGAGCGGCCAACCCGATCTCTCGCCTCCGCCGCAATGCAGCAGCCCCCTTGCAGGCAGCTCGCCAACTTGCTCAATGTCTTCAATCGATGCAGGCGACAAAGACCTGGAGAAGGCCAAGCGCGTGTGGGACGGCGACGAGGCGGAGCTGGCGCAGGTGCATAACGCCCTGGGCTTCTGCTATTTCCTTATGGTAGGTGCGGCGACGCATGGCCGACATGCGGCCCGTCAGGCACGCACCGGCGGCGATTTCGCCGTCCGGTGGCCATGCCAACAGCGCCGCAGGGGTCGCCGCAGCGCTGTTGCATGCCTGTCCGCATCGACGCTTGAAGGCCATGGGCGCACGGATAGCGAGGGCGAGGCGCTGACCGTCCTGCGCTTATGGGCACCATGTCCACGTTGTAGAAACGAGCAGGCGATTGGTGAGTACGAGAAGGCGATGCAGCTGCAGGCGGGGTACGTGACGGCGTGGAACAACCTGGGGACGCGCACGAGTGCACCAAGCAGTGGAGGTGCGGCATTTTTGGGAGAGGGGCTGTGCGCCCGCGTGGCGCCCCACATGCGTGCGTCCCGCGCAAGTGTCCCATCCGGCTCCCGTGTGCTGAGCGCAACCGCCTGTTTCGAGGCAGCCGTCGTCGCGCACGAGTGACGATCGCAGGAGTGCCGACCCAACCCGCAGCGGCCCCGCACTGCTCGTGCGCGGCCGAACCAGCTGGAACCCCGATTGGCGGTTTCAACGTAACCGTGACGTAACTATCCGGAAAGTAAGAATTCGTTATCCATCCCCCCGCTACCTTCGGGGGCGGAGAGGCAGGCATTTTGTCGGGTCAGATTTTCATCCAGTTGCTCAACCCCGGCATCGGGCTGCTCTTCGCGGTCGCCTTTTTCCTGCTCTGGCTGAACCGGCGCGACCTGTCTCACCGCTCGCCCTGCTTTTCCAGGTGGCTTCGACGCGGCAAGAATACTGCGCGGACTGGGACAGGCGACGGGTAACGTCTTGTTCAACGGCGAGCGGCCGTCGAACAAGGCCGACAGCATGTACACGCAATTGTCGCGCATCCCGGCGGGCAATGTCGAGCGCATCGAGATCGTCGACGGTGCGACGCTGGCCAGCACAACAACGTGCTCCCTGGCATACGCAGCCAGGGACCTCACCGGCGTTCAGACACATGGATCCTGCTGCATGCACAGGGGGTGCACCGCAAATCAGCTCTTGAAGTTTGCGCGGCGACCAAGCTAGCAGAGAGGAACTTGCTGACTCCATGGCAAGATGTCATGCAGCAAGGCGGCGCGCCCACGACGGCTGGACAGGACCACGGTGAGTGGATCCGATCTGTGAGGGAGCGGATGTAATGGAGCATGAGCGTCGGCGCGACGACTGGCCGCTAGAAAAATCTCCTTTTCAGGAACTGTGCGATTTAAGCTTTCTCATTGTAGCCACGTCATTTGACCTATACCTTCGTTTGTGGCTAGACAGGTCAGGCAACTCGCTCGTACATCCCGTGGCGCTTCCCGCAACGACCGGCGCTCTTCCGTCTTCGGATCATCCACCCAAGATGCGACTATTTCCGGCGCACTGCAGCGCGCGCCCAAGCCAAGGAAGGCGAAAAAATTCGACCAAGCGCTCGCACCCGCACAGACGTCGATATAGACGTGTAGCAAGTATCGCAACTGTGTGCCGACCTTCGGGCATCAGCGCTGCCGTGGGCGACGACGTTGGCGGAGTACACTCGACCCACTCCCTGCGCTGTGGTGGTATCGTGGCCCATTCGGCGCCATGGCACTCTCCCGTGTCGCCGACGTCTCCAGCCATGCCGCGAGCTGCGGTGGGATGGGCGTGGTGCCGCGTCTTCACCACCCTGGTGTGCGCCTGCGCATCGCCGTGCCCTGCGCCGCTGCGGCCGCTGCGGGCGTGCAGGAGCAGTATACAACATTTGAGGTCGTGCCTGAGGAGGCGATCAAGGTGCGCGGCGCAGCGCCCGGCTCGCAACGGGCGGGTCGGTTGCGCGCCTGACATGTGGCTCTCCCAGGCTGGTGCAGCGTCGTACCGCCCCGACCCTCCCTCTGGCACTGCTGTGCGCCGCTCCGCTTGTGCTGCCCCCCATCCCGCCCCTGAGCACCCACCCGCCCACACAAATACAATCCGTGAAGGACTTGACGCTGCACATGCTCAACCGCGGCTTCACGCGCCCGCCGGGCGCCGGGCGTCCTGCCTTGTGTTTGGCGAGCTCGACGAGAGGGCGCGCGCCGACCTCGTGACCGCGTCGAGCGCCGGCGGCGGCGACTGGCTGCACATATTCGCGCCCGCGGCGGCGGTCGAGAGCGTGTCTGTGCGCACGCTGCTGCAGGATTTTCGCTCAGCGGCGGCGGCGGCGGCGGCGTCGGCGGAGCCCCCTGCGGCGCGCCGGCTGCCGCGGCGTCACCCGCGGCGGACCCGCTGCCGCTCGTGCCCGCCGCCGCCGCCGCCGCTGCGACGCCGCCGGCCATGGTGCATGTCCATGTACAAAGTCGGCGCGCGTCGCGTGGCGCCGCATGGGCGACGACCTGATTAGTGCCAGCGAAGACGCGCCGGGCTTCCCCTTGCGACGACACGAGACAGCCTCATACGCAAGGTGGAGGACGCCACGCGTCAGCCTGCGCGACGGCCAGCACAAGCGCGTCCACGACACGCAACTACGTCGCGCATGAGGGCAAACGCGCCGCCGCAGATGCGTCCCAGCGCTGACCCGCTTCCTGCGGTGCTCCCCAGTTGGTGCCCAAAACTAGCGGCATTCCCCTGCGTCCCAGCCCTGCACCCCGTCGTCGCCGCGCGCAGCAACCCCCAACTGCGCAACCACCACCAACGCCCGAACCCCCAAACCCCAGGTGCTGGACGCGGGGCGCCCTCTCGCGTCCTACGGCATCCAGAATGGCGGCCGGCCAAGCTCCTGACCGCGAGCCCTCCCGCCTGTGCGACGGCCCCGCGGCGACGCCGGCGGCCGCGAAGACACCTTGCGGACTGCTGCCCGGTTGGCCAGCCGCGCTGCACAGCTGCACCGCCACTGGCGCGGCGCCGCCGCGGGCGCTCTCGAGCGGCGACGCGCCGGGCTTGCGGCCAGCGGGGAACGGGTGCGCGAGCGGCCAGGGGCCGGGCGGGCGCCTGCCCTGCACAGCGTGCAGCCGCTGCCGATGCCGTTTCCGCGGGCTTGCACTGCCGCTGTCCCGACAATTGCGCGAGGGACGTGAAACCCTCTTTCAAGGACAGCTGGAACCAGTCGCGGCAGGTAACGCGGTTGCCCGACCAGTTTGGAAATACTCATGCGCGACGACACCCTGGCACCATCCTCACCCTGCCCAGGCGGCTGCTTCTACCTGTATGATGAGGAGGGCAGTCCGGTGGCGGTCTTCAAGCCGGAAGACGAGGACCGCTCGCTTCCAGCAACGCACGAAAGCCGGAC
>NNCB01000963.1:0-13004 GCA_002317545.1 Scenedesmus quadricauda | reverse complement strand
GTGGTTCGAAATATCGCTATTCAGTGTTGGTTTTTCTTTAGCTGACTATCCGTTGAAGCTGGAAAATGGATTATTGCCTGAAGGTAATATGACGGTAAATATGGGTTATTGGAGCGACTGGAATAAGAGTGACCCGGAGCGGGTATTCCAGTCGAGGCATGGAGGCGGATATGCGGTGAGCGTTCTCGTATCAACGATCCGTGCAGATGACTGGGTGGACCAAGTTGCGGACGGCATGTGCGGTGTTCAGCGGCAGGCTGCAGCGCGAGCACGTTTCTAGCCAGGTGACTGAACTTTATTCTCTCTCATACTTCGGCACAAATCTTTAACATCAAGTCCCACAGCGGCCATTCAGGTGAGCAGGATGGCAAGCGGCCCGGCCACCCGCTTGAGCATCGGCAGCGCGATGTGGAAAAGCCAGCGCTCGCGGCACTGGTTGCCGATGCGCGCGATGCCCTCCGCATTCGCGCCCAGTTGCGGCCCGGCGCGTACTGCCGCACCAGGGACTCGAGCCGCGCGTGCTCCTCCGCCGTCCAGCGGTCAGCACGCGCGTGCCGCCCGCGCCGCCGCTGCTGGGCTTTCGATGCCCATGGAGGGTGCGGCCTTGCGGCGGCGGCGCGCCCGGCGGCGCGTGCAGTCACCGAGTAGTCGCTGCGCTGCGTACATGCTCGAGCTCGCTATCGCCGCCGCCACCCGAGCGTCACGCCGCGTCGGATCGGGATGTGCGGCAGCGCGGCCGCATAGCCGCTATGGGCGGCGGTACTCGCATTCGTCCGATGCAGTGCTGGGCCATCCCAGCAACCTCCATGGCGAAGAGTCGACGATGCAGGTGAAGGGTGGGAGGATGAGACCGCTCTAAGGCCAGTCAAGACCATGTGAGACCGGCGTCTTGACGATCGCGGGAGCTGCCGACAGTAGAACAAGCTTGCAACAATGCCCCTTATTCGCGCACATGAGCCATGCTTCGCGCTACTTGTCTGCCTTGCTGATGGGTTCCTTTTGCAAGCCCAGCGTATGTACCCGGGCCTCAGAGTAATCCTATAGATTCTACAAAAAAATATGCGTTGCAGATATAACCTATCAGGTTCAAAGGATGTCCACCTTGGTGCAATTCGTATACTGCTTCTGGCCTACGCTGCTGAAGGCCAGTGCCGAAACCCATCACAAAGTTTGATCCCGAAAAATTCAAAACAAAAAGAATGAACGCGGCTAGAGCCTACGTATTTGAGGCTTTTTGCAGAACCGGAACAATCCCTTCGAATCCGACCGGTGAGGTCCCGCTCGTGCTATCAGGACTGAGGGTGGACAGTGTGTGGTGCTTCATTACGTTTTAGACGAGATCAACGACGACCACAGCCGCTGAGGGCTTGCCTTATGCTCGCACCGGGCACACCCCTGTTGTTTGTGGGTGAGGCCGCGGTTGTGCTGCAGCCGCCGTGTGTGACTGCTTGCAGGGTGGCAGGGCTACTGCCAAGCCAGCAATGTAAGCTTAGATGAATGAGTTTGGATCGTGGCTCGCTCCAAGCGCATGCACGTGCAACATTGCTATTGTTAGCCATAGGAGAGGTCTCCCGTGTTGAAACCTTTGGTCGGAATATGTGCAGTTTTCGAGGTCATATCTCATTCGCCTTCGGTTATTGGTATCTGTTGCCCTGACGAGGCATGAGATGCTTGCGGACTCGAAGACGCGACTTTGTTAACGCACAGTGCTCCATTACGCCTCAAATAGGGGTTGCGTGCATACAGATCGCCAATATGCTGACATTACAGACACAACCTGGCGAGCAGGAGGCCACAATATGCCAAGCTGCAGACGTGCGCCAATATCACACCGTTGCCATTACTGGAAAATGACACCTTTGCTCCTCTGTTTGGCGGCCGCGCTGCTGCAGCTTTGTAGCTCGTGGCAACTGCACATGGCGTGCATTGGTCGCATTGTGCATTTGAATGTCGAGGCTGGCACATAATCGCCACTTGACGCTACATGCGTGATTCGGTGATGAGCACAGGTGATGAGGGCGAAAAAACGAGCGAATCACGTGGCGACAACGACTCGTACTTGGCGGTCGCCGAGCGTAGGGGCGTGCAGGATCGGTGGTGCGCCGGTGGGGGTTGACGCAGCACGTATTCAGCGGCACGAAGTTGCGTCACGTTTCACTGGGAGGAAGTTGGGGTACTTGAGCAGCCCTTCTTCCGTAAATTCTTTCCACATTGAGCTCTGCGTCCAGCCAGCCCAGTACATCGGAATGGCGTAAAACAGAATACCCAGGGTACCTATCCAGAAGTGGAAGTTGGCCAGCTTCTGCGAGTGCAAGCGGACGGTTAGAATTCGGGATGCCAACACACATTCAGCGCACCGCAGGGAGCATGTGCTGGCCGTAGGTGCATCTGCCGTGAGATGCTGCTGGCAGCTCGCAGGAATGTTTGCAACATCTTGTGCGCGCGGCCGCAGCCGCTTCGGCGCTGTCGAACGCTGCAAGCCGTTCAAGCGCCAATGCGCACCTTGCCCATCTCGCCGGCTTCCCCGGAACGCTCCGAATGTGCTTGCGCGACGCCGCTGCTCCAGCACGACAGGCCCAGCTTCACTATGACCCATGCGGGCGCCTGGCGTCGTCGAGGATATGTGGGGCGGATGCGCTGTATAGATTACAGCGCACCTGGCTGCAGAACGCTGCTGTGCAGGATGCCAAGAAACGCGATGATACAAACTCTGCCCGGCACAAGGCTCATAGCCACCCTTGTACTCTGTTCTTCTGCCTCGTTCGGGAAGAAGCGATGCGCATCCACTGTGCTGCTGTCCTGTTGCTGCTGTCTGCTGCACCAGTCAGCGCGGTGGTCCAGATCGCTAGCCGCCACTGCAAGGATTGCAACAGTTTTTGTATTCGCTTCATGAAGTGTGTGTCAGGTTAAAAAATGCTGATTTTAGTACCAGCACCTATAAGGTGTTATCAATGCACGATGCTATAAATTCTGAGGCTATATCTTAAAATTGCGTCGCTTAATGCACATTATGCTTGCATTTTATTGCTCACACACCCGCCGGAACTCCCGTAACCAGCTCTAGCAAAGCATCCAAAATTGCCGGCTAACGATCACAGATAATATATTACTTTGCAGATCCTCCTCAATACTTGATATCGTGACACCCAAACTCTATCGGTACGTATTTCTACCGAGTAACGGCTAATAGCTTGGAATCACTCATGCATGGATTTCATGAAAATGACTATGCCTTGCTGCCCCGCTGGCACGCAGCAGTGTGTGTTCGCGCGCTGCGCCAGTGCGACCATCGCTCTTCGCACCGTTGCCTTCCTTGTGCCTTCAAAGCCCGGTTCGCCGGGCTGCACGCCCATGCTGGGATCGCCGAGGCTAGGCGACTGGCCCCTGGGGAACTGCAGCAGCACGGCACTGCAGCCACAGGGGCCCCCCAGCCTTCCGCTGACGCCCTGGCAGCCAGCCCGGCCCCCCAGCAGCGGCCCGGAAGCGCCGGCACCCGCACGCGCGGCGATGACGAGGCCAACCGGGATGCGGGTGACGGCGCGGCGCACGAGCACCTGCTGCCGCGGGTGATGGTGCCGCTGGTGCAGCCGCCCGGCAGCGTGCCGCGTGCGGTCCAGATTCAGAGGTGTGTGGCACCTCCACACCAGCGGTTAGCGGCAGCCCAGTCGTCATGGACGACATGGTCGTGGAATAGATTATGCATGGAAGTTACAAAAACTGGCCAAAGCAACAGCCACAAGGAAAGCTGAGTAGCAAGCCCTGCCGCTCTATGCATCTATTCTGCCCGCTGCTCCCGCCGACTTGCGGGAAACGCGCGCCTATACGCGGCACAGCACGTCCGGGAGCTGGTGCTGAGGCGTGCGCCGAGACCGAAGAAGCCAGCGGGCCAGATGTTGCGCGCGCGATCACCGGCGGCGCGGTAGCTGCAGCGACGGCTCGGCAGGAGGCGCCGACGCGCCGACGCCGGCGGATGGCGATGATGCTGAGGGTCTGCGGGGCTCGAGCATTCGCGGCAGCGGCGACGGATGTGTGACGATGGAATCCAGGCGCAGGCGGCGCCCTTTTTTCCGCTGGATGGTTTTTGACGATACCGCGTTGCCCGCGGCCAGCGGAGCCGCGATTTTGCCAGCGCAGAAGAGAAAGGGGTGGTTGAACGCCAGAATGCGAGCCACCACGCCGAAGGGTTGCCGAACGGAGAAATTCACCGCGTCCGGGCCGACGGGGATGGACGCCCCCTTCATTTCCGTCACCAGGCCCGGCGTATTCGATGAGCGCTGCCGCGACCTCCAGCGCGCGTCGCGGTGGCGGTGATCTGGCTGCGGCGTCGCTTGGCGGCCGCGGTCGTGCTGGACTGCCAGGAGGCATGACGCCATTACCTGGTGCAGCTGACACACGATGATGTCGCAGCGAAGGCAGGAGAGCGGCGCACCTTGCCCAGCCTCCATTCGCCCTTCTGGGCGCCCGACGCGCCCGCGGTCATCTCGACGCGGAGGACCCGGCGGCGTACGGCGAAGCGATACGTGGCGGCGCAACGCGGCGCGGGCGCGCGCGGAGGCGCTGATGCTGTACAGCTTTCCTCGCTGACCACGACGCGGCGCCGACGCTCGCCAACCCGTCGCCGGGCAACATCGCGCCGTCGCGCCTCCACTTCGAAAGCTATGCGGCTTACGGGCGTGCTTCGACATCACCGGCGATCAAGGGCTGCCCCGTCCGTGCCTGCGGAGCAATCGTGTCAGCGGGCTGATGTGCCTCGCACCAGCTCAGCAACTTGTTGGTGTCGACCCCATAGCTTAGGCCCTGTGCGACCCCCGCTATTCGCACTCTGCGCAGATCCAGCGACACATGTCGGCCACGTCGACCGGTCCTGGGCCTGGCCCTGAACACCCACGCGATGGCGGCGATCAGGACGATCCCAACGCCCGACCAGATTGCGTAGGCGATTCCCGTGGGCAGGGTCCGCAGCGTCAGCGACAGGAAATAGAAGGCGACGATATATCCGCTGGCGGTGATCAGCGACGGGACGAGCTTCGTGAAGCCTTCCAATTGCTTCATGAAACTGGTCGCGATGACCTCCGCAACGATGGCGATGCTAAGATAGATATATTGCACGGGCGTACTCCGTCGTCGGTAGCCGAGCGGGTGACCAAACAACGCATCACGCTCGCGTCCATACCGATCGCACGTAGACACGTCTACCCTCGATCGCAAAAGGCAGCGTACGACGCCAGGGCAGCAGCCGGTGCAGCCACAGGCGATGGCGGCGGCGGCAGCGCGCGAAGTCAGGACTCGCATCGGCGCCTCCTTGGGGCCCTCGTTCCCGACGACCTGGGACTCAGCGCCGTGGCGCCCGGCGAGCTCCTGCCCCTTGAGCTGCCGCGCGGCGCGCCCTTCAACGAGCGCGCGCGTCCGGTTGGGCGCCCACGCGGCGGCCTACTCGTACGACCAGGTCGAGTTGGCGGACTACAACAACCAGTATCGTGACCTGATGCAGCATTGGCATTCGATGTTCCCGGGTCGCATCCTGGACGTCACCTATGCCGACCTGACCCGCAATACCGAGGCGACGATGCGCAAGGTCGCCGACTTCTGCGGTTTCCCGTTCACCGACAAACTGTTGCAACCAGACTCGCATGGCAAAAGCGTCCGTCCTTTCCTAACAAAGTGAGGAAGGCGTGCTGCAGTTGGGGTGCCAAGGCCGTCGGCATGCGACCGCATCGAGGACCTGGTGCTGCTCAAGGCCGTCCGCATCAACCGCCCTTGCGTGCAGGCGCGCAAGATGACCGCTATCGGCTGCCAGGCCGCCAAGACGCTGCGACTGGATGAGCTTTGAGCGGCGCAGGCTGCCGCGACCGACGCGACCGCCAACCGCCGAGGTGCCAATTGGCTGGCGGCCATCAAGCACATCATCGTGGGTGGTCGAGCGGGGGTTGCCGGCGGTCGGCGGGGCGGCTATGAACGCAGTGACCGGGTGATCTGGCCAGACGGCTCGATCCATCACGTGCGGTCCATGGGGGTGCTCTACCGCGGACGCGTGTCAGCCGTGGTCATGCGGTCGTCCAAGACAGCAAGCGCGAGAATTATTAAATATGCACTATCTAAAAGATGGCTTGAAAGTCATAAAAAATAATAAAAGTCAGTGATACCGGTACCGGGATCCGGCCGACGTGCTGCCCAAGATTTTCGAACCCTTTTCACTACCACTACCAAGGACGTCGGCAAGGGGACGGGCCTCGGACTCTCGACCGTCTATGGGATCATCAAGCAATCGGCGGGCTTCATCTTTGCCGACAGCAAGCCGGGGCAGGGGACGAGTTTTTCGATCTATCTGCCCGTTCACAGGGCGGAGGGTGATGTGCCAGTGATGGCACCTCCGCCGCGCCGCCACAAGCCAAGACGATATGTGGCGCCGGCCGCGTTGCCGCACGTGGCAGTCCCTGGTCCGCGTGCGGCGCAGCAACAGCGACACGCTGCGCGACCTGGCGCTGAGCCGCATGGCCCGGATCCTCGATTTCATGACAGGCGCGTGAGCCTCGAGGCGGTGATCGCGCGCATGAAGCCGCTGGTCGATGCCAAGGAGGACGCGAGCGGGCTGCAGCAGCAGCAGCAGCAGCAGCAGCAGCAGCAGCAGCAGCAGCAGCCGCAGCAGGGGGGCAGGCGCGCCGCGCCGCTGATTCGTCCGAGCTGGTGGTCGCGCCGAACATCGGCACCTCGCGTACCGCCTTCGATTTGTAGAGCGCTGTTCGACCGAGAAATGGGGCGGTTTGAAGGTAGCTTGGGGCTCGGCGAAGATCTCGCTCCCCGGTTGCCGTGTCGAGCGGTAGATGTCGCGGCGCGCGAACTCGAGATGTCGGATGATGCGCTCGCGCAGGCTCGATTGCCGCCAAAGTTTGCGCGCCGATGTCGCACGCACCGTCCTTTCTCGCACGGTGCATGAGAGCATGCCCATGCGGCGAACCCTAAACCCCCAAGGGCCTGCCTGATCTCGAGCCGCTGATCATTTCATCTCTGTCTGGCCGGACCCCCGGAGGCTTGCCAGCATGTACCCAGGCGAGCCCGAGGCCGCGGCGGCGCGGGAGGCGCTGGCGGCGGCGCTCGCTCGCGCGCTACAGCCCATGCATGCGTACCTGGCGGCTTACGGAGGTGCGGTGTGTGTGTGTGTGTGTGTGTGTGTGTGTGTGTGTGTGGTGCTGCTCCGCTCGCCGGCTCTTCACGCTGTGCATCGGGCAGCTGCCCTGGCGACGTGTGAAAGCTTGAGGGGGACAGCTTGCGTTTTGGGCTTTCTGCAGCCTGGGCAGGGAGCGCCCCCCACACCCCGTGTCCGATCCGGCGAAGTGTCCGTGCCGGGCCGGTCGAGCCGCTGTGTCCGTCGATGTGGGGAGGTGGAGCGGTCGTTCAATAATAGTCCTGAAGCGGTTTTACTTCAAGAGAGTGCGCGCGCCAGCGCGCCCGATCGCATGGGTTGGGCGACCGCTTTGCCGCGCCTGGCACTGCGCCTGATGGGTACGAAAACGGTGGCGGCGGGAAAAGTCATCTGATGGGTTGACTGACAAAGGGTCTTCGCGCTGTTGTGAAAGGCCGTATATGGCTGCGGTCAACACGATGGAGAAGCTCACATTTCGCGCATGCGCGATTTGAAGGCGATGGACGAGATGGACGCGGGGCTCCGCCTCGCCGCGCGCAAGAGCCTCGACCGGATGCTGGAGATGGCATCGGGGACGATCGGCAAGGGCGACCTCGGCAAGCGATAAGTCCCGATATCCGGGCCCGCGATGTTGCATTTGCGGAAAATGATATAAGTTCCGCCTCCTTAAGGCGCGAGTCTCGGTGTTTTACCCGCCCCACTTGGTGCCGCATCTTGGCGAGTGGGATAGAGGTGCATGGCGCCAACAGCTCGGCGGCGCACGGCGCGGCGCAGCTGCATTCCGACGTCTCGCTGGGCACCACGGCAGCCTGACATCGTCGCGACGGGAGCGCCTTTCTCGACGCAGTATCTGCGTCGGTCTTTGCAATTTCGTCCGGACCCTATCCTTACCGGCGCGTACGGCTGCCCGATGCCGAGATCGTCGCCGAGCTGGAGCGGCGAGGACAAGTGCTGCGCACCGATCGCGGACGTTCCGGATCGAGGACGAAAGCAGATCGTGCGAGCTCAATCCGCGCAAAATCGGCCCCGATGCCGACGAGACCCCCGGCGGGTGTAACAATATCCTCATCACGGTCAGCGCCAATGGTGCCATGACCGCCGGATATAATGACCTGATCGACTGAGGCGAGGAGCTGAGATGGCCAAACACATGGCTCAGATGTTTCCGGCGCAGCTTGACGGGGTTTTTGCATGTTTGAAATCGCACCCGGTTCATCGAGGATTTGCCCAGCAAGATCCGTGGCAGCTGAGGTCGAGGCCGCCAAGGTGTGTGTGTGTGTGTGTGTGTGTATGTGTGTGTGTGTGTGCGTTCGTGCATGCATGCATGTGTGTGTGTGTGTGTGTGTGTGTGTGTGCGTGTGACAGGAGTGACCGCAAAGCGCCCGGCGCCATGAACCACATAGCGTGACACCAGAGGCGCCTGGGCTGGCAGTGGTGATCTGCAGTCACGACCGACCAGCGCCCAGCACTCGGCGCGTCCAACCTTAACTTGGGCATAGCCGCTCCTCTGTCGGATTTGTCTTGGCTTTTTGACTTTTCGAAGAGGCGCGGTTTCGCGTCCTTTTTTGGGCCAAACAAGTGACTTGACGCTTTCGTCAACTCGGCGCACCTTCACCTTGCATTACAGAACTCGCTCAAGCGGGTCGTGATCCGGAGAGGCTGGCGCCACCGCCAGCGATGACGAGGCCGTGACACTGACCAGCGACAGCTGGCAGGTGGGATCCAAGGCGGACACATGCCCCCATATTGGCGGTCGTCGATGACAGTCTGTCAGCGGGAAGCCGCGCGCTTGGTTCTCCATTGCCCAGCGTCAGTCGCAAGGTCGCTGAACTCGAGCGCTATCTTGGAACCAATCTGCTCGTCATGGCAACCGCTCGTAGAATCGATGCGTCCGGTTCGAGCTGGGCGACGTGCTGGTGGCATTGGACCAGGACCAGGTGAGCCAGGAACTGCAGCTGCAGTACGACAACGGCAGCAACCTGCAGGCGACTTTCGGCCTGTACTACATGAAGGAAGACGTGCCGTCCTACCAGGAGGCTTACGCCGACGACCTGTTCTTCAACGGCGGCGTGCCGGTGCAGTTCCTGCGCACCATCGAGCGCCCACCCAGATCAGCTAGCGGAGCTTATTCTGGTATGTGTAAGGTAGTAAGCGTGCTCCCACACATCAATCCCTATAACCGGGGTTTTTTACAGGCGGTTTTTCAGATGCAACAGCCATTCAGACCTGTCCAGGTTGAGGCAGTAGCTGCCGAGGCGACGCGCCTTGGACAAGCACCTGCGCGCAGCGGACAAGGAGGCCGGCCAGTACAACGCTAGGTGAGGTGCACCTGCAGCCGCAGCTACGGCACGCATTACTGCCATCGTTGCTCCATTTTTGTCATTTTCTGTCTTTTGATTGTCAAGGGGCTTGGTCTGAGCTGCACGCTGAAGTCGGTGTCCTAAGGGTGTTGACCTTCAGCCAGGTTTGGAGCTGCCGTGCCACTTTTGATGAGCGGCTGGGCCACCTGCTGTAATTGCTGGCGTCCGCATGAAGGCCATCCTGGGCTAGGCCTCCTCGAAGTCGAGTATCCGATCGACGAAATGCGGCCGACGGGTCGTTTCGTCGGCGAACTCCAATTCTGGACCACTGCCAGCGTCTGGTAGGTGAGCATGCGTTCCAGCAGCCGCAATCCCTCGCCGGCCCAACAGCAATCGCGGCAAGCAACGCGGCCCGCACACAGGCCCGCGGTCGCCTCGCTTGCGACGCCAACCGAGTCTTTCGCGGGCTTCTTCAAAATCAGACTGAGACGACGAACGCGCTCTATTTTCAAGCGAATATGGAGAGCGAAATCGCAGGGATGCCGGTACGCGGCACGCACACATACACGCACACTAACACAAACGACTGAGTTGCTTGCCATACTTGATTCAAGATTTCAACCTCCCAATTTTTTTACCTGCACCTGCGCTTCAAATTGGCAGGTCCACCGCCAGGCGTGGCTCCATTGGCCCGCTTTCCGCCCTCGACCCGGAGGCGGTTGCCGCGATGTGGCGGCCACCGGGAAGACCCTGTTAAATCTCGGCAATGTAGCCGTGCCGGAACACTGGTCCATTTGCTGTCGATAGACCCTTTTAAAAGAAACTGGTTCACGACATTGCCCCGCAGATGGATGCTGCCCGCAAATCATTGTTGCCCTGGAACACATAAAGCTGCGGGACCTTCGCTCTGGCAACTTCGATGCCGCATAGGGAGCCCATGCCCTGCAGCTTGAACGCCTGTGCGCATCGCGCCGAGCGGCATGTCTGCACCCGCTCGAGCCCCTCATCCCGTCCCTCAGCCTGTATCTGCAACTGCCATACCCGTCGCTCGCGGCGTGGGAGAAGCAACTGCGCGATTTGCCGCGGCATGTGGTGCAACTGGTGGCTGAGGTCGATGGCGACGGAGTCGTCGGCGCCGCCGGGTTCGAGGTCTTCCAGAGTCCACGGCGACGACATGTCGCCAACCTCGGCATGGCCGTGGCGCCCGCGTATCGCGGCCGAGGCGTTGGCACGCAGTTGCTGGAAGCGGTGATCGACACCCTGCCAACGCTGGCATGGGTCGTGGCGCAGGCGATAGCGCATTGGTAAAGGCTACGTTCATAATGCACGCAAGCGCACAGCGCCGCGCAATGAGGAACGATCAGTGCAGCTCACCCTGGTGCCCATGCCCCGCTGCCTTCCGCAGGTCGGGCAGCAGGTGTCGCTGGAAGGGGGGCTGTCCCTTGCACAGGCGGTGGAGCATGGGCTGATGCAGCACATGGCAGCGGCCACCGCGGTTGCTGACGTGGCGAATAAGGAGTATGCAATCGAGCAGGTAGGGACGATCAAATGATCCGATCTACCTACCTTGGCTACGTACTTGAAGGGGTCGTCGGGCTGGGCCGTCAGTGAGCTTGCTGGGGAGCAGGCGAAACATGTTGGAGTCCCCACGCAGTCAGCGGCAATTTTGGCGCATGGCCGCGCGCTCGTCCTACGGGAGTGGAGACTGCAACGCACCCAACACTGCTCTGCACCCAGGCTCTGGACAAGCTGGCGGCGGAGTGGGAGGCGGCTGAGCTGGGCGTGGTTGCGTACAGGGACTCGGGGACGCACGTCATCAAGGCGCGCCCCGCACGGCCGCCCCGCCCCGTTGCCTCCCGCAGATTGCACGCGGCGCGCACGGCGACGCGCGCGCAGCGCCTGTGAAGCTTGCTGCCAGAGGTGCAGAACACCATCGTATTGTCCTTGTTCCTCTAGCCCACCTTGTGAGCCGCACCAGGAGAACGTAAGCTTGAGCGTACTCTCTCCCGCCGCACCTGAGCCGCCTGGGCCTGCCAGGTCGCGCCAACCCTAGCCCATTGCCCACACCCAACCCCAGGTTGTCGGTATCGAAATTGAGCCCCTGGGATGACCACCTGGTACGCAGAGTTATTGCGTTCAGGCCCACGATGCCCTTCGAGGAGCGCCTGGCAAAGTCGGGGCGCAGCTGAGGCTGGTGAGCGGCCGGGAACACTGGATTCTGGACCCGGCACAGATTAAAGGAAGGATCATCCTCTATCTTTATTTCGCCTGCATCTATAACCTGGCGGGTATACTCGGCATCAAAAAAACTGACGAAACTGGTGTCGTGGAATAAAGTATACGGGCCGTTATGGCATCCTCAAATCTTACCAGCGCGACTGCCTTAGCCAGTGCATATTTTTGTAAGCTATCGGCTATCTTCGCTCTGACCCCGCAACACCAGGTGTCGGACGTGCTCGAGCAGTGGGTCGCCCTGCAGCGGGCCTGGATGTATCTGGAGCCCGTGTTCGCCAGCTCAGACATTCAGCAGCAGCTGCCCATGGAGGCCAAGCGGTTCGCGGCTGTGGACCGCGGGTGGCGCAAGACGCTAGAGGCGACGCGGCGCGCGCCTGGCGTCATCAAGGTGCGGGCTGATAAGAACAGCGGCTACATCTTTGTTAGTCAGGCCTTTTAGCGCTTCTGCCTTTGTTCCGGTTTGCATCAGGAACACGCTTTGGCTGCTGCGCCGGTGCTGACTCGCTTGATGGACGGCATGAAACCTCCACTGTTGCTGTCGTGTGCGTCATGTTTTGCCTCTGCCATTGCTCGCCCACTGTCATCCATTGCACACGCGCCCCTTCTGAGGAAGTACAACAACCTAATGTCATACATGCACAGTCTTTCTGCTACCTTTAAGCCCGTCTGGCAGCGCGGCAAAGATGTACTCAACAAGCTTCTGGACGGCGTGCAGAAGGGCTCACGACTACAACTCGAGACCAATAGGCTCGCGTTTTCAAGGTGGTCGAAATATGCCACGCGACATCACCGCGCGCAAACAGGCCGCAATCCACGCTGGCAGGGCGGCGCTGACCGGCGGCGTGGCCCCAAGCTTGTTGGTGGCCGTGACGCTGCGCGCGCCCGACATGTTTGCAACCTGCACACACAGGTTCCTCTTCCTGTCAAATTACGAGCTCTCAGGTCAAAAGCTCGTTGTGGTAGGCGCTCCGGCCCACTCGGGAAATCAGGAAGGATTGGTCTTCAGGGGTGTTTCGGGGGTGATCTCTCCTATCAGGATACCCTTCTCGACGCGCCAGTACTTGGGGTCGCCCTCCCAGCCTTTCAGGCTTTTGCCATCAAATATTTTCACAAACCCTTCCTTATCGCGCTGGCCCAGGCATACGGTCCCAAAGGTACCTACTACCATCAGGAGCAGCCCCAGACGTAACTTCCAAACATTGGTTCGCTCGACTTTGGCCCGGCACCGGCGCTGGAGATCAGCGGGATGAACAGCTCCGAGGGGGAGAGGGTGAGGCAGGACGAGGCCGGGCCAGGGGGGCCGATGAGGCGGGCGGTAGACCGTGAGC
>NNCB01000962.1:0-13013 GCA_002317545.1 Scenedesmus quadricauda | reverse complement strand
CCACAATCCGTCGCCCCCCGGGCACGTCGTACCTGCAACCGCACTGAGGCACCAACGTGGAGAAGTTGCTCACGCGCTTCCTGCAGGACCCCGTGCGCGCGCCTCCCAAACGGCCCAAGGGCTGGACGGCCCGGCGCTTCCATAACAACGCCCCCCAGCTAGCGCCGCCCTGGCCCCGCCTACTTTCTCCCACGCTGCAGCCCCATGAGCTTGCAGCCCGCTGATCTGGCGGCGTGCCCGATCGCTCCGCTTTCCTGCGGCTGACTGAACGCCCCGAGACCCATACACTGTCCCATAGCTCCCCCATCCTTCACTAGCTCTCTATCATGCAGCACCCACAGCGCCAGACGGCCCCATCCCCCACGGGCCCTCGCCCTACGCTACCTCCTCTTCCCACACCCCCACCCTCACCCCCCCCCCCACCAACAGTGCGGCGTCAACCCGCACCAGCTGGGTGTCATCACGCCGTACGAGGGGCAGCGCGCCCACGCACCAGCACGCAGCTGCGCCAGGGGCCGCTGCGGCAGGACCTGTACCGCGCCATTGAGCTTCAGCGTCGGACGTACGTATCAGGTGGCGTAGCCGGGTCTACCCGGAGCATGTGTTTTTTTGCCGTTTACTTCAAGGGTTACGTCTGCTTCCATGGCGTAGGTAGTTTATAGGGTCAGGTCGTAGTGTTGTGCTGCTGCAGGTTGATTCGCTGCGTCGTGTGAGCCGTATGTCGTCTGTGTGTGTATGCACGCGCGCGCGGGGCGTATGCGCATGGGCGGTCAAGGGTGTCGGCCGTGCGTGACAGGACCGGGCCAGGTCTTTAAGTGGGCCGGACTGGCGGTCGTAGCGGCGTGTCATGACGGGCATCGGAGGTCCATCAAAATAAGGTCGAAGTGTTCTTGCAGGAGTATTTCCAGGGCCTCTTGCCCATTGTTGCAAATCGTAAACTGCGTCCCACATTCCACTCAACACACACAAAACATGCACAACACACAACACACATATGCACAACACACACAACACCAACACACATACTCTCTCTCCCCCTCTCCCTCCCTCACACAAACACACACACGCACACACGCACACACACATCCACACTGCACCTGTCGCCACCTTCACCCTACCAGGGCCGCGAGAAGGACTACATCGTGGTCTCATGCGTGCGCTCCAACGAGGCGGGCGGCATCGGGTTCCTGGGGGACCCCCGCCGCCTCAACGTGGCGCTGACGCGCGCGCGCTACGGGCTAGTGCTGCTTGGCAACCCGCGCGTGCTGGCGCGGTCGCCGCTGTGGGGCGCGCTGCTGGCGCACTTCAAGGAGCAGGTGGGTCGCGCATGCGCGCATCCCATGCACAGTTACGCAGTAATCGGAGTCTGGCAGCTGGCCATGTGCAAAGGGCGTTGCTGCAGTCACAGCCTGGGTGCCCTGCCCTGCGCCTCTGCCTCGTCGCTGCCTTGCCGCCTGAACCGTAACTCGGCTGCCAATTTTGAGTTTACCCCCAACGGGTGAGTTTATCGCTCACCCACTACCCGGAGCTGCTGGTGGAGGGCCCCCTCACCAACCTGAAGCCCAGCCTCGCGCAGCTGCCCCAGCCCAAGCGCCGCTTCGACCGCGCCGCCTTCGGCATCGACTCGGCGCCCGGCCTCGGCGGCCTGGCGCCGTCGGCCGCTTCGACCCAACAGAGCGTGTCGGCGACCCGCAGCCTGGCGTCCACGCGCACGCGCCCGGCGGCGGTGGCGGTGGCGGGCACGACGGCGGCGGCGGTGCGGCCGCCAACGGCGCGGGGGCGGCGGCGGCTGCTGGGCTGGGCGTGGGCGACCCCGTGGCGCGGCCGGGGTTCAGCCCTTTCGTGGGCCCGTCATACGCCATCCCCTCCCCGGGCGTCATCGGGGACGGCGGCAAGCAGCGCCGCGCGGGGGCAGCGGCGGCGGCGCCGGCGGCGGCGGCGCGGGGCTGGCGGTGGGGTCAAGCCGCTCGATGCGCTGCAGGGCCGACGCTGACGATCGAGGGGCGCGATGCGGCGGGAAACCCGCGCGCCTGGTATGTGCGGCTGTGGAATTATGCGGCGGGAACGGGCGAGGATGCTGTCGTCACCCTCGATTTCGACGCGCTCGCGGGCGGCTTCCTGTTGCCTAGCGAGGCCGACCCGGTGTGGGCGGGCGACATCGGCGTCGGCGGCGGCCAGGGGCGCCCGCGGTGATGGCGGCGGCGGGCGGAGCAACGAAGAAACGGCGCGCCGCGTGTTCATGTCCAATGGCGTGCGCGGCGGAGCTCGGGCTCGGAGGCCGGGCGCGCACACGGGCCGCGGCGCGCGTGTGGCGCCCGCAACGTGCCCGCGCGGCGGGATGCGCAGCCCGCGGCCGCAGGGTCGGCAGCCGCGAGGCGGGGCCCCTGCGTGTTCCGTGAGCACGCATGTGCAGCAAGTCGCTGCGACCAGCATCCTGGCGCGACCTACCGGTGCGTGGGTCGCTGCCCGTGCGGCCACCCCTGGGCTACGCGCTGAGCCGCATCTCCCCGAAGGCGTCGCGGCTATTTGCGCAAGCGGGCATGCAGATCCCCGGAGCCCCTCGCCATCCTGGCGCCTCGGGACCCGCAAGCTCCCAGCGATGCAGTCGGCGCGTTAGCGTGGCCACGAAAGTTGATGATTGGACGGCTCCGGCCGTGGATGGGCGCGTGTGAAGCGGTCGGCCGCGAGGGTTGCCGCTATGCAAAGCGCGTGCTGGGGCAAGATGCAGGTGCGGCGCACTCTGAGGTCAAACCAGGATGACCGTGGATCCGATGGCCGCAGGCCATTGGTTCGACCACGGGCGGCATAGCCGCCTGGACGCAAGCAGCCTTACGCCCGCATCCCCGCCTTGCACACCGCGCGCGCTTGGCACAGCTCGCGTTGACGCGCGTGGGCAGGCGGCGCTCCGGCATACGCGCGGATCAGCGTCCTCGAAGCATCGGCTGCTTCGCTTGCGCCTGGTAAGCAGGCTGACCGCGCCTGTTTAGCGCCAGCGTATGCCGGTGTGTGTGTGGCTGTCACGCTGCCAGTCCCCTGGAGCATTGCGCCTGCTCTATTTGGATGCACGACAGCGATGTCATCCTCGACCCAGCTCTTCCCATGGTACTACCAAGCAGTGGAGTCACCTGTTAATTGCGCTGCCCATCGCGCCCTGCCGGTCGATGCGCCGGTCCTGTTGGTGGAAGCGGTCGTCGATGCCGCGCTGGATGGAATCGAGCTGCGCATCCCACGCGGCGAAGCGGCTGTCGGTGTACTCGTTGGCCGACTGCAGCGTCTGCACCGCCACGGTGTCGGTGTAGGTCTGGCCGAGGCCAGCGTGGCGGCATCACCCGCCTGCATCGAGCCCGCGCAGCATTCAGCCGGCGGCACCCCCTGCCACTGGTGCAACACGACGCCGCCGATGAGGCCAAACCCGAGCGCCGTGTTGACCTTGCTGACCAGCAGCGGCCGCATGCGGGGCATCTCTGCTTGCGGCTGGTGCCCTGGCGCATCATGCTGCTGCTGATGCGCGTCCGCTGCTGCAAGCTCCCCGCTGCTGCGGCTGCCCCTTGGCCCCACCCTCCGCATCCGCCGGCGCCTCGACGTCTGTGTTCGCGGCGCCGTTGTCGCTTCCGCCGCCGCCACCGGGCCCTTTGTAGCCCCAGCGCTGTCGTCGATCTCGGCGACCACCAGCGTCGCCCGGCCACCGGCGTATATTCATAGCGATGCGATACCCCACGTCATCGACCTTGATATGCTTGTGGGCCACCACCAGCACCGCCAACCACGCGGGCAGCAGCTGCAGCGCCCCCAGCGTCGCGACCACCGTCATCACCGCACCCTGTGGCGGTCGGCGTGGATGGTCAGCGTGCGGTGGATGCAGCCGGCAGCGGAAACCTTCAACAGGGTGCGATGCGACCGGCGGGTTGAAACCCGCCCTATGCAGTCCCGGTCGTTTGAGTGAGCGTGAAGGAGCAGAGCAACCCGCAAGATGATGAGCCTGGGGCTGCACCTGCGCATCATGCGGCCGGGCGGCTGCCCATCGCCACACCTTATCGTTGAGATGACCTGCATGCGCGCCACTTGGACTGCGGCCCAGGCGACGCGCGAGGGCGCCGTCCGCCTAGTCAGAGGCCCGCTGCCGGTGATGGGAGGCTTCGATCCCGCCAAGGGAGGAGAGCAGCTCGCCAAGAGGAAGCGACATCCGCCCGTCGCGCATGCGGGTCGTAAGAGACTGAAGCCGGGAACGCATGCTTTCGGGCCACAGCGACGCAGGCAGCAGCAAGGCTGCCTCCAGCCCTCCGGCTGCTGTCGGATCCTTGCCCACCATGCGGCTGTAGGCACCGAGCTCAGCGTTGCACTGCAGGGCGATCTCGCCCAGCTTCTTGATCGGCGCGGTAAGTGCCGTGACATCGGGCACATCGCCGACAGGTTTGGGACGGAGGCGAGGCTGGCGCCTGACGCGTGTCTGGCCTGCTGCTTGTGCTGCTGCTTGTGGTGCCGACGCGCTGCGATCAGCGTCCACTGCCTCCCTGCTTTGCCTGTTGCTGCTGCGGCTGTTGCTGCCCCTCCTCCTGGCGCTCCTGCTGTTTGTGAAGAGCACGCCGCCTGGCGCGAGGGCAAGGGGCGCCTGCTGTCTCCACAACTTCCTCGGCCCCGTGTGCAAAGCGCGGCAGGGCGCTGTCACGTCAAGCGCGTGCCAGGCGTGCATGTGCCCTGCTTCTGCACTTATAAATGCTGCCGCACCGCTCCATCGCGCGCTGCCCCCGTGCTGCTGCTGCCACGGCTGCTGCTGGTGGTTGCGGCACAGCAATGGGGGCAGGAGGCCCCACGCGCTGCTGACCGCCAGCGCCTGGCCACGTGCAGGCAAATGTTGGGCTGCAGGCGTCACCTGCTTGATTTAAAGGAGGCCCGTTTCCATGACGCTTAACCCCAATCTTCATCGCTGACTTTGCGCCTCCAGAGCGAGCTGGACGATGCGGCGCTCCACATGGGTCATTGCTCGGGTGACCAGAGCACCAACGCTGCAAAGATCTGCGGGGGGGGGGGGGATACCCACAACCGCGGCGAGGTCCTGACGACCGGTTTGGCCAGGCTTGATGACGATGACTTCCGAGTTGAAGCCGGCCTGTCAGTCCGTGGCATCTGGCCTGCGGACTCAAACTAGAATCTGATACAATGAGCGACCAGTCAAATGCATTCTTGACGTATGGTAGAGTGCTCGGGTGCAGCTGATCTCGCGATCTTGTGTGCTGTGACACGTAGTCAGCTGCTGCAGGATGGCAGAAATTGTAGCCTGGAGCTGCCAGATCGACGGCCAACTTGCTGATGGCACCTCTGTCAGGGCGGTTGTCATGGACTGCCCCCCACCGAGCACCGACGTGGACAGCGGCGGCGGCGGCATCAGGTCACTTCAGCACCCAAGCCTGATTACTGGCAGAGAACGCACTATGGATTTAAGCCAGACAACGGTGATGGGAAAATCACCGTAGGGGCAGGATGTGAACGCGCTCTGGTCGTGCTAATGCGCCTGCGGCATTTACATGTCCATCCCTGCTGTGCATGAGTTTAGACCGCGCACGATGCAAGCCTGGACGAGCAGTCCAGAACGCTCGCCTGCGCATGGTTCTACCAAGCGACATTGAGGTTGTTTCGTGCTGACCACCACCGAGATCCCACGGCCCAACAGCCGCTTCGACTGGTGGGCGCATGGTGCCCGCGCGACCGCTGAACGGCTCCTTGGCTCTCCGCCCCGGCCTAAGCCAGGGCCAAGGCATGCCTACGCGCTTGGAGGGCAGCGGGCACGGGGACGCTGCATGGATGGGGTCCCGTTCTACACCGCACCTTGACACAGTTCGATCGCAATTGTCCCGATTGATAGTTCATGGACCAGACAGGCACCCACCCATCTTCCCACCACCCATGCCACACCGCCGTCCACGAGCCAAGTGCGCCTGAGCCCCACCTGCTGGCTGAAGACCAGCGTCGAGTTCCACCCCGACCGCCCCAGCCAGCTGGGGGTGGTGGTGACCAACAGCGGCTGGAGCGACTGGTCACCAATGGACTTCCCCCTGGGCGTTGACGAGGTGCGCCACTGAACACTGCAGCACCCCAGCGGCCGCTGCAACGCCGTCCTGGGTTCGCTCCGCCGCCGGCCCTGGGCGCTCTCAAGAACCAAGCGCGCTAATGACGCCGCGTGTAGGGGCGTTGGCCGAAGGGAGGGTCCGCTGGGCGCTTGTGCGCTCACCGCCTGAGCTGATGTCACGAGGGCCCGCATGCGCGTCCTTGCTGCTGACCCTTCCAGGCTTCTTTGAGGTGCGGCGGGAGGGCAGCGACTATCTGGTGGGTGGCGTCACCAGCCCACGCGGCTATGGCGCGCGCTGGCTGGAACACCTGCCGTCTGGCGTGCGTCTGCCACCCGCTCTTCACCGTCAGCCCCTTTTCCATCAACTGGCCGAGCGGGAATTTATCGGCGAAGCCGCCATAAACGCCGGGGATCGAGAGCCGGCCGCCCTTGCGGCACGCGAGGATCGCCTGGCGCAGCGCGTGCGGGCGCTCGGTCGCGAGGTAGAATTTGGCCTTCACCTGATCGAGGACATTGTCCACGGTGAAGCCGTGGCTTTCCATGCCGACGCAGTCGATGCACGGTGCGGCGGGGCTCTACTGCGCCAGCCCCTTGGGGCCCGGGTTCGAGGCGACATTCCATCACCTGACTGGTTGCGCGGCAGGATCGAGGGGCCGATGGAGGACAAAGCGACTTATCAAGGGATAAGTTTTATTGACGCTCTTTTTACCTCCACCAGTGCGGTCTGTGTTACCGGGCTGTGAGTAGTGATATTGCTGAGCAGTCCCTATTTTAGTCCCGCCTTTCGGACAGACGCATGATGGATGGTGCTGGTGCCAGGCAGGATTCATGGGTGATCTACTTCTGCACATGCAACACTTTGGTACCGGGATCTTGGTGCTGCACTTGCCTGTGCGGAGCGTGTTTTTTTCGGTGACCTGATCATTGAACACCGTCGGCTTCGGTGCCTCTGGACGCAATGGCGGGCAGCTCATCCCGGGCCTTCGCTGGACGGCATCGGAACTCGAAGAAGAATTCGGAAGCGAGCGCTGCCAATGCGCTATAGTTTCGCAATACCGGGTTTGCAACTTGATCGTCACCGTTCCTTGCGCTGCCTACAAACACATCACGACATAGGCGACAAATCATCTCGTCGCAGCGGTCGAAGCGCATGCGCTCGAAGATCGCATTCTCCAGCTAGGCTGTCTCATCAGCGCGCGCACAATCGTCAAACTGATCGGGATGTTCGAGCAGGAGGTAGACGAGATTGGCGGTCTGCCGCGCGGTAGTGTCGAGACCGGCGGCGACAATCTGTTTGAGGAAGGCGACGATCTCTTCGTCGCTCGATTGTCCACCGATGCCCCGATTGACCCGCCTATACACGGCAGCAGAGCGGTCGCGGCAGATCCGCGCGACTTGCGCCGACGGCATTTTGCCGCAGGTCGTCCGCGTCGACATGCCGGCGTGCTGCCCGATCTGCCTATGTCTGTCGAGGCGTCGGACATGAGCTTTGATGCCGAGGACGACCTCGACGCTGACCTGGCCGCGGAGCTGTCGCGGCGGATGCGCCCGACGCCTGGCGGAAGCTCAGCGCAGCTGGAGATCGCCTGGGCCATTCGGCAGGTGTTGCGGCGCCGCTTGGGTGTGTCGCTCGCAAGCATTTTGTGCGGACCATGCTTCTGCTTGGCCGCGAAAGAGCGGTTCGTGTTGTTGTCGGGCCTCGCGGATGGTGTCGGATGTGCGATGGGGAGTGCAGCGACAAACCTGGATGCGGTCCTTGAGCGCGCGATCGGCCGCAGCGCCGTGGCATGCGCGCCAGTGCAGCTGCTGCGAGGGCGGGGAAATCGATTGCCGCTGGTGCCACGGTACTGGTGTGCGCCGGACGCCTCCGTGCTGCCACGTGCTTCGTGTTTCCCGGCGACGTGGCGAATCGCCTTGCTTTCGCGGCCCAGGCTGCGGCATTCGTGCTGTCGTGCTTGCTGGTGGCGATCGGCATGGTGTCGACGGGACGCCGACGCTCGCGCGACGACATCGCCGGAGCCGCCGCCGGCGCCGCCGAGATGGCAGTAGCCACTGCCCAGTCTGCAGGGCACGGTGAGCAAGATCCGCAACACATCACAGGGCTGGCGGGCTGGTCGCGGCAGGCAAGCGGCGGACGCGGTCTAGTGGTGGGCGCTGCAGCGCCCTGGCGGCCTGGGCGCGCAACGATGATGCCAGCAGCGAGGCCTGCCCGTGACCAAAACTGCTCCTTCGCCTGCTCCCCAACCCCCTCAGGGCCAGGTCGCCTGCGAAAACTGCCGCGGCACCGGCTACCGCGCGCTGTGGCGGTGGAGAGCGCGTCTCGGGGGGAACCCTGATCCCGCCGGCATTCGGCGCCCTCGCGGCGGCGCCCTTTGTCGCAGCTGGGGCGAAGCGGGGGGCGGCCCTTGCCAGGCAGCCCTGCCCTTCGGCCCGACCGTTCACGTGTGTGACCGCCTGCAGCCTGCCGGCCACCCTCTGGGCGCATCCCGCCCACTCCCCACTGTACCAGCGCCACGATGCACCTCTGGTTGTACGAAATCGCATTCCGCTTCGCCCAGTCCCGCAAGCGTCGCCTGGCGGGCCTGGTGCTCCACGCTTCCACTTGCAGTTTCCTCGCGCCGGAGCTGCCCCCTTGCGGCGTCGCAGACAAGCGGAACAACCCCCCCATCGCTGAACCCAAGGCAAAGGGGCCGCGGCGAGCAGCCGGACGTGTGAATACATGTGCATGAAAACTCCCTCGATCGTCCGTGCATAAACGCATCAGAAGGCAGGGCGCGCTTGGAGCAACCAAGCGCCCTTGCGGCATCGCTGCAGCGTGCTGCGGCGTTTCCCTCACCGTCCTGCCTCCAGCCTTGCGCCGCATACGATGGTCGCATTCTTGCGGCGGGACAATTTGCTGCTGATGTGATGTCGCCGCTTGCCGCACACCACTTGACTTGCTGCTGCGGCCTTTGCTGCTTGCACGCGGCCTCCCCTTGCCTCCACTTTCGGATCCCCGTCTGTCTGTGCCCGCATTACCAGCTGTTGCGCGCCAAAATGTTCACGCCCACAGTAAAGAGTCAAGCCCGTGCGAGCCAGGCTCGCAAAATGAGCCGCTCCCTCGCGCATGGGGCGAACGACAGCCGCGAGCCGGCATCAGCGCACGGGCGATCTCGGCCGCCATCCCGAACAACAGGTCACCATCGACGACATAGAGAACGGGAACCGCCGGCAATGAGGGCGGTTGCAGCATGGGCGGCCGCGACGCTGTCAGGATCCCGCGTCTCGCCGGACGCGTCTCGAGTGCGGGGGATTATGCCAGATGGTTGCTTTCATCGTCGATCCTTTCGGGACGGCGTCCACAACGCCTAAGGTTGCGCCCACTGGCGCAGCAGATTGTGATACGCGCCGGTGAGCGCGACCAACGCGGGGTCCTGGTCGCCGACGCGCGGACGTAGCGACTGGATGCCACGGCGTGTCGATGTGGTTAAAGGATCGCGCGGCGGCCCGCAGGCGACGGCGCTGCGGTGGCGCGCGGCGCGTGCGGACAGGGGCGCTCGGCGCGGGCAGTTGGGACGCCCGGGCGTGCACGCTCTCAGGGGCACTGCTTTTGCATGTGAGATCAAAACTCGGAGCGCGTGCCGTGGCGGCGCTGCGATTGGATTAGGCTCGAAAATGGGTCTGGAAAGAGTAAAAAGGGTGGTTGGCCTCCTCTCTTTGCAGCAATGCTTCGCGCGACACGGCGAAGCCCCCTGTCGCTGAGGCGGGGGCCGGCGAAGGCGATCGGAAATGAAAGTCGGGAAGTTCGCGGGCCCAATGCGATCCCCGCGCTTCGGCCCGGCCCGCGGCGGTCTTTCAAATAGGGGTCGTGCGCCGAACCGCCGCTCGCGCACGCCGACGAAATCGTCGCGCTCATGGACCTGATGAGATCCGGTCGATCCGGCAGACGGCGTCGAATGCTCGGAGCCAAATAGCGCGGGCGCACAGGGCGGCCGCGCGCGCGGGACCGCGCGCACGCCAGCGCGTGTGCGGACGCGCCGCCAGGGGGCGGCAGGGACCCCGCCCCCACCAAGGGGTTGGTGGGGAATGAGCTGAGGCCCTGCGCGTATTGACGCCCCTTTGCCGGCGGCGTCGCCCGCGTGCCGTGCGGCACGGGCGCGCTCTCGCGCGTGAAGCCAGCGCCCGCGTGCCCGTTCTCGCCGCCATCGCCGGCTTGCGATCGTCATGCCTGTGCAGGCGGGCACCCATGGATGTCCGGGATGGCTGGCAACCGCCTCGGGACGCCGAGCCGTGGGGCTGACGGCGTGATGAGTGGCGATGGCGCTGCAGATTGGCCTGACGTCAATAGTCGCTGCGGGGCATGCAACCAGGGCAATATGGAGTAGATAGGGCCCTCGCGGGGCCGCACACGTCAAAAGAGGCGCTCAACGAGAGCGCCGACTGATGGGATGTGGCCGACTGCCACAAGCCAGTCGCGCGCCACGCCGTCACCGCACAAGTGCGACGTGCGATCGCAGCCTCGTCGCTGTGGAGCACACACCCGTCTGGATTGAATCTGGCCGTCATTCGCCACCAGCCTTACATCGACGGCCGCCGCGGTCTGGGCCGCACCTCGAAAAGGGCAAGAGTCACTCGTTCGAAGCGTTGCCGCTGCGGCGTGTGGCGCTCGGGATGACGCGCCAATCGGCGCCGTGGCCAGGCCGCGGCACCACGCTGCCGCGATGTTCGAACGGTCGCACGCACAGGCGTAGGTCACGAACATGCTCGAGCGGACGTTCCAGGGTGATCCGCGGGGGCGCTGTCGGTGGTCTGCGCGAATGCGGGTGCGGCGATGGCCGTTGCGATGGCGGCCAGCAGGGGAAACAGCGGGGTCGCGGGGGAATGCCTTGTCCACGGGAGTTTCGAGCGCCCGGCTGCTGAAAGGTCGGCGTCACGCAAGCGCGCACGCTACGCCAGATTGATGCGCAGGCGGTGGTGTTCAACAGCCGCTACCTCGAATATTTCGACATCGGGATCACCGAATATTGGCGCGCGCGGGGGTTTACGACCGCTGGCCGCAGCGCGACAGCCCCGATTTCACGTCGCGCGCGCCCCCTCGCCGATGCCTGGCAATCCGAATAGCTGCAGGGTCGGTTGCAGAGCGTGCTGAGTCATGCGGAGGGTTGGGTCGAAGGGGCCCTCGGCAATCGCGCCGGGTTGGCTCCTACCAGGTACTGGGGCTACTCACCGACATCCAGGGCGTAGCCTCCCTGCGCAAGGACATCCGCAACAGCGAGCGCGACCCCAAGCTCAAAGAAATGTACACGCAGTTCGGGGAGTTTTAGGGAAAAGATAACAGCAAAGATCCATCTAGGCCCGGGCGCGCCATCCGACCACGAGTGTCGGGCGCTGGGGCGCAGGAGCGCAGGGGGCGCGGGCGCGCCGGGCGCCAGGGCCAAGGGCGGCCCTGGGGGCCGCTCACTCCCCGCCGGGCTTCGGCGCAGCGGCGCATGAACACAGCCGCGGCGCGCGGCGGCGCCAGGGCGACAGAACGGGCTGGCCGGCTCACGTGCGCGCGCGCATGTGTGCGGCCGCGGCAGCCGCACGCACGCACGCACGCTCTCGGCCGCCCGCCGCTCTCCCGCTACCCGTGTCTATCCAGACTCGGACCATCACGGGCAAAACCTTTGCGACCCAGATCAGCGTCGCGGCGCTGGCTCCGCTCACGCACCTGCGAACAGCTGCGGCTCAGGCCGAGCAAACGCTGTTCAACGCGCTGACCGTAAACGGCAGCGGCGCAGGCGGCCAACTATCCCTTCTGCACGATCGAGTCGAATATCGGCAATGTCGCGGTCCCCGACGACCGGCTGGAAAAGCTGGCGGCGATCGCCAGCAGCAAAAAGATCATCGCGACCCAGCTGGCGTTCGTCGACATTGCCGGGCTGGTCCGTGGCGCGTCGAAGGGCGAAGGGCTCGGCAACCAGTTCCTCGGCAATATCCGCGAAGTCGACGCGATCGTCCAGCTGCGCTGTTTCGAGGACGACGACATTCAGCATGTCGAGAACAGGTACCCCGCTTTGTCGCCGGCGGCGGCGGCAAGGCGGGCCCAATCCGGCTGGGCCAAGGCGCCGTTCATCACGGCGTCAGCGCTGCGGGCGGCTAGGCGTGGCTGCTCACAGGAATGAAAGGTCGAGGCCGGGGGGCAGGATGCCGCCAGGGTGGACGGGCAGCATGCCGGGGAACTGCGCGTGCCCGACACCGGCATCAGCCTCGGAGGGGCCTGCGGGGCGCCGCCGCCGAGCGCCGCCGCGCCGCCCTGCGCGCCGCCGGCGCCCGAGCCCACGCCCGCGCCCGCGCCGGGGCCGCCGGGCTGCAGGCCCGCGGACAGCGCCGCGACCTGCTGGGGCGTGAGGCCCGCGGCGGCGGCGGCCGCGGCGGCGCGCTGCGCGGCCAGGTGGTGCTGGATCAGCGCGGCGTGCGCCTGGAGCACCGCCGCGTTGGCGGCGGCGCCGCCGCCCTGGCCGGGTGGCGCGCCCGAGTCATCTGGGGTGCCATCTGCGGGGCCGGCGGCGGCGGGGGCGGTGCCTGGGCCGACGACGCGGCGGCCGCGGCGGCAGCGGCGGCGACGGCAGACTGCATGAGGGCGGCGGCGGCGGCGGGGTGCATGCCCTGCGTCGCGGCGATGAGCTGCTGGTGCTGCTGGTCGAGCGCGGCCTGCTGTTGCTGCTGCTGCTGCGCCTGCTGCATGTGGTGCTGCTGCAGCTGCTGCTGCTGCTGCTGTTGCTGCTGCTGCATGTTGGCGGCGGCGGCCGCGGCTGCGGCGGCGGCGGCCATCGCGTGGTGCTGCTGCGCGGGCGTCAGCCCCATGGCGCCAAGGCCGCCAAAGCCGCCCTGGGGGCCCGACTGAGGCGAGCGCGTTGAGGGCAGACATCGCAGACGCCGCCGCGGCGCTGCCGCCCGGCGCGGAGTGCAACCCGCGCTGCCCGGCGTG
>NNCB01000961.1:0-13013 GCA_002317545.1 Scenedesmus quadricauda | reverse complement strand
CGCCGCTCCATCCATGGGGTGGCGTGTGATGGTGTCGCAGAGCTCCAGCCACAGCAGGCGCCTTTCTTGTACGCGATGGTGCGGAAGGTGCCGTTCAGCACCGCCGGCCAGCCGCGACGCCGCCTCACCCCACAGCTCCTGAGTCCTGCGGATGTCGGCGTCGTATTCCGGAATGATCTGGGTGGGATCGAAAACGTCGAAACCCAAAACCCTGAGGAATGGCAACACAATAGCGTTCTTGGTTGCCTCCTCGGTTTGTGCGACTGCCTGCGCGGCGAAGCTCTTCTTGGCTAAGTCGGCAACGTCTGCGCCGCGCGCCTCGCAGCGGATGCCCTGACTCTGGGATTCAACCCACAAACCGCCCGTCCGCCCTTCCTGCTTCCTCTCTCCCCCAGCCGTCCCGTCTCTTGACTACCCCGACCCGCATCCCCCTCAAACCCGCCACACTTTTTCCAGTGCCTGTTCCCCTGCCAAGCCCGGCCCGGCTCCCCATCCGCCCGGGTCCCCATCGGCCTGGACTATGTTCGCCTGACCGTTCCGCTATGGGCTCCGCTACGTGGCCGGTTCCGGAAGGAGGAGTGGCTCAGCACGCCAGCATGGCGGCTGCGATGCGAATGGCGGAGTCGCTGTGTTGCGGAAAGGGGTTCGGCGATGGACCGCCTTGATCCCGTTCTCGACGAGCGGGTCCGCCTGGCAGCTCGCGGATTGGGGCGCGCAGGGCTGGTTCATGCCTTGGCAGGCTGCTCCTTCCTGGACCGGCCACCACTCTGCTACACCAGTTGCCTTGTTGTGGCGCCGCACCATCCCGGACCTGCCCCACACCCAGTTACCATCAGAGCCCCAGCACCATCCGCCGGGGCTTCTCGAGCTGGTTCTTGATGTCCACCAGGAACAGCACCGCGTCCTTGCCGTCGTGATGCGTGTGGTCAGCGCTCCAGCGCGCGGTCATAGGCGCGGCGCGTGCCCGTCACGCCGCCGCCCTCCAGCAGCAGCTCCAGGTAGTCCAGCCACACGCGCGGCATCGTGCATGGACACCAGCGCGCGCTCGTACGTGTTGCGCAGCGCGGCGCGCGACGGGTGGTCGGGGCGGCTGCCGCGGACCGCCAGGCGGCGCTCGGCCAGGTATGCAGCCCACAGCTGCGGCGCGCGTGCGCGTGCGAGGGGACGTGCGCGTGGCGCAGGCGGACATGTGCGCAGGTGACGTTTGCGGTGGTGTGCAGTGAGACAGTGTACACGTGGATTGCCATGTGCATTTGTGTGCATGTGCATTTGTGCATGCGCGCGCGCGCGCATGTGTGTGTGTGTGTGTGTGTGTGGCGCCCAGGCGTGACGTTGCACCCAGCCTCGACTGCAACTGACGTCGCCCGCACATTTTCGGACGGCACGGCTGGCTCAGAGTTCGCGCTGGCGGCGGAGGACAGCGAGCGGGAAGGGCGCAAGTCAGGTTTGATCGCAAGGAATTTTTATGTGTCCGTCGGGACGAGGTGATTCCGCCTGCAGGCTGAATTGGTGGCGTGGGTTGCGGGCTCGAGCGTGCACCTGGGGGGAGTTTTGCAATCCGGGCTGCGCCAGCCGCCCGGCTGAGGGCCCTGGGGCATACACGGACCGCCCTGCAAGGTCCCCACCTTGTAGCTGCCTGCATCGCCTTGATGGCGCGCTCGAACAGGTCGTACCGCCGCCGCGCCGACGCATCGGTGCGCGCCGGCTGTAGCGCCACCACGTTTGAGGCTGTAGGGGTTGCGCGCAGCCCTCCCGTACGGTGGTCGCGTGCGTCGGCATCAGCTCCTCCAGCGCTCTGAGCAGCGCCGTGCTCGTCACGACGGCCGCCATTGCGCAGAAATTCGCCGAACCGGGCATAGTCGCGCGCGCGCTCGCGTGAGTGATCGACGTCCTCTGCAGACGCACCTGCAATATATTACTCAATTAGTTCCTACAATTTAGCTGCACGATCGCTGTTTCATGCACACCCGAAAAGACATGCATATCGCCACATCATTCTGCGAAGATGGTAATGCCACATACTAATTATAGAAACATGTACGTCTATTTGGTGTCGATTTTGCGCCGCTTACCTGCGCTGGAAGGCGCACCCGCCGCTGCGCGACTGGTGGACCTACCTGATCGTCTACCAGCCCGACAACCTCCTGGTTGGTTCTTGTGGCTACAAAGGCGAGCCCGACGCCGAGGGCTGCGTAGAAATAGGCTACGAGATCCGGGCTTCGCACCGCAAATGGGTCACAGTGCTGCCCGTTGACGGTAGTGGCCCTATGTATCAGCATTGGAGATGATGATGGTGGTAAAACAAATTTCAAAAATATTGCAAGGTGGGCCTTGGGAGAAGCACCTGTACACAGATGTTGCAAACAGGAATAAGGTCCTTGATGACACCGTGTCAGCGCCTAAATTGAACGCGACATGTGCCTTGTGAAATCCCTCTTGCTTCCTGGAATGCCAGTCATACGTGTCCAGATGTTAATTTCATTATTATTCGGTTGTGAGGAGTATGTGCTCGAAGAGCTGTCGATATCCAACATCGGTAGAATACATTACCACGTTTTGCTTGGTAGCGCGGTCCAGAAGTATAGACAAGTAGAATTCCTGGCGCTCAGAAGGGCTCCATCAAGAAACATACCTTTTCCAGCAATGTAGCTGTAGTCATTGTTGTTCCTCCAAAAGGCAAGCAGTGCCACAACCATGGTAATCGCTGCACTGCATCATTGTCCTACTGAATGTGGCAGCACCGTCACGCCGGTTAGGGTTGTAAGTACTTTCTGTTGCGAACTATGTTGGCAATATTGGGCGTCCTTGACTGTTAGTTGAAAGAGACGCACTTTGACAGCTGGGCGGGCCAACACTTCACGTGCCAACGCCCCATCCAATCCATAAATAAAATCTGCTACGCAAGTACTTTGTCCAGCATTGCGCACAATAATAATGTATTTAAATTTTTGCAGTTTCATTTTCCTGGAGTGATTGTTGTCATCAAGCCACGGCGTCAAAGCCGGCGATGAACGCGAGTTGCCCACCCGCCATTGCCGATCTGTGATGGCAATCAACAGTATGATTTATTCCATGACCGGCTATGGTAAAGCAGAAGGGCACAGCAGTAATAAGATCTTATGTACAGCACGTTCAACTGGAGAGCAATCAAGTCAGATCAACCCCCTGGTAAAACCATTTGAGGCCGACATCCGGAAAATACTGTCCAAAGGCCTGAAACTGGGCTCGGTAGGCTGTGAAATACAGCGTACCGCATCACATACCATGAAATATATCATTACATTGGTGAGCATATTGCATACCATAATTAAACATACTTTCTTAGTCAACGCCAAAATTACACCACAATACTGCTCCTAAAAGCAAAATGCACCTGAGCCGCAATTCCACAACCATCAGTTGGGGACGACAGGTACATGTGTACATATTGACTAGATCATTATCATAATACCTGGCTGTATGAAGTGTTCTCTACCAGCCGGTGGTTTTTCTTTGCTGAAATGCCTAAATAACAGGCGGTGCCGACAGCGGTTACCAGTCATATGAGTGCTCAGTGGCACTGTGCAGGTTGTGTACATGAGAATGTCGCAGGTCAGCAGTGGGCAATGAGAGCGGCTTCCTGGCAGTAAGCTCAGAGTGCGTGGTCATGCTGCTCAATAGCCTGGCAGCATTGGCACGATGGCAATTGCAGTCAAATATGAGGTGTGCCAATCACTTGTAATTTTCCAGAGGGTGCAGAAGTACTTCAACTTTGGATGTCAACCCTTACTGCATGTGCGCGGGCCCACTTGATCACATAGCCCAAGCATTTTCCGAAACCCGTCCTCATCTAGCGATGTCCGGACACATAGCAGCATGGATCCAGGGACATAAAGGCTGCTTTGTGCCACTAGCTAATGTACGCAGAATGCCCAGCACAAGGACCAACCATCCACTTCAAGAACCACGCGCGCTGCCAGTTGCCTGGACACGTTGCTATCGGGCGAGTGTGTGGTCGGCGATGAGCAGCAAGCAACGCCAGGTTTTTAGCTACGTTCTGGAACAATGTCCACACGAGGGAGTGAAGGATCGGAGCAAAATTCTGCCGAGAACAATACTGGAGCATGGAAGATCCAGCAGCAAATCAGGGACGGCTGTCATGCCGAGACAATACCGTATCTTGACCGCATACTATTGTGCAGCAGCTATGGCCGTTGCAGAGATTTAGCCCACGAGCCTTCGCGCTACCGCATCAACCTGCATAGTTGAGATGATAACATTTACATTGCTAAACCCTGAGTGCAATCATATAGCCTGCCGCAGCACACTGATAGCGACAAAGTGGGTGGGTGTGGCGGGCGGGAGCCCTCGGCTGCCCAAACCACAGGTTGGATTGCGAGCCGTCCGGTAAAAAACCTGGATATCCCAGAACGAAGATTCGCGCGCCTTCGACCTCGAAGACAGCAATTTGTTCGCGATGCGGAACCGGTTGGCTGGAGATGGGCTACAGGCAGCCTGTACTGGCTGCCGAAAAGGTTTTCGCATGTTTCAATCGTAGTAACCACGTATCACCCTCAAACTGTGAAAACACTCGCGTTGCTTATCCGGTCCCCGGGGGTAAAATCCTTTGCCTTTGTCTCAGCTGATCGGCTCAGAACCGCTTCCTCAAAGTGCTGCTGCAAATATGCCGGGTTTTTATGCCACAAACAGGATTGCGCAATAATTCTTGGGCCCCCTAATTCGCTGATGCGAGAGCACAACGTGCCGCGGATGTCAGCCTTTTGCTCGTCGCAAAATGGCCATATATATCCATGCTGATAGATTGCTGTCATTGCCCACCAAATTAAAGTATATGCTGAAATATTTAGTAAATATTGCGTCCTACCAAGCTGGACTTTCTTGCATGCGTATGATCAATCTTGTGGACTATGTGCCAACCAGCGCTGTACGCGTGCCCGCCATAGTTAGTATCACACAAGCACATCCTGGTTGACGGAGAAGTAGTAAATATTCCTTCTTATTCTCTACGCCCTGGGCAAGTAGTGGCTATCCGTGAAAAATCTAAATCATTGGGTCCATCTGCCCCTTCTGGCAATAGCCTAAATGGGCCAGGCGCTTGGCTAAACGCATGCCGTCTCTTTCGTCTCTGCTTTCTGATTTTTTCATTTAATGCAAAAATACATGCTTCTTGCTAGCAACAAACAGTACTTTTTGTCATCCCTTTTCGCGATTTGTTTCAATCCTCGCAGCAGCTTCCTGTAATCCTTCGATTGTTCTGTTCAAATCGATGATGTGGATACCATTCTTCTCGGTGAAGATGTATGGTAACATTTTAGGATAATATCTATACTTCGAACGGCGCAACGCCGTGCCTCCATGCGTGCGAGGATGAAGCTTCTGACATGACGAACCCAGACCTGACAGCCTTTCCCCGGGCTGCCTTGTTATCTGGAACAAATCATTTGCGTTTCATCCCTGCGCGTCAAGCGCGAACTTGTGTTTCTTTTATTAGCTTTTTTTAGCTGGCGATCCACGCATCGACGCGCCGTTCGAGGATTGGAGCGCCGCTGTTGAGCAGTATGTGTTTTCCGAAGCAGCCCGCCCGGCGGCTCCACCTGCCCGCATGAAATTTGCTCTTACACATCCTCAGGTAGTCTGCATATGCTGGAGACTGAGCGAAGAGTACGCCCTGGGTATACGGCAGCTGACCCTGCGCCGAGGTTGTCAAATGCGCGCTCGTCGGGCACTCCATGGGTGGCTACATTGCCCGGCATTTGCCGAGAAATACGCCTCAGTCTCGCGCAGGGCACTGCGGTCTTGCATTCGACGTGCTCTTTGCCGACACGCCCACCCAGCCAAAGCGGCTCGGGCCGGTGTGTTCCCTCCATCATATGGCGTGAAGATACGATCGCCCCGCTGGTCCGGCGATTGCCCCCCTTTGCCTCGCTGCTCCTGGCTTATCAGGTTGCGCTGCCCTCGAAGCTTTCCCGCACAAAGGACTTCGCTCACCAGGATGGACTCGATGAGGTTGATGAGCCCGCTGCTTTTATTCTCGCGCTGGCGTTTTGAGCATTGCGCCGCTCGCCCTGGAGCACAACCTTGGCCCTCTCCTCCGTTCCGCTGCAGGGGATGCGCAGTGCGCTGGTTTCCGTTCAGCGTTGCCCGCCTCACTGCGTTCATCGAGCGCCTGCCTGGTTGTGGGTCAGGCATGCATTTGTACCGCTTCAATTCTCTCGTGCCTGATGTGTCAATCTTGGTGATGCGGAGGCTCGCCCGACCTTGTACCTCGCTCGGTTACCAGGATGTTCCCCCAACCCCCAACCCCACCGCCAGGGTCACATCACCACCAGTAGCCAGGCGCAAGCACACCCTGAATGGCGGGTGTTTGTACGGTACCAGGAGATTTTAGGCGTGCGGCCTTATAAGGGTGACTGGAGAGGCCAGTATGATTACAAAGTCATTGAAGCGGCCGTAAATAGCTTAGTGAAAATGCACCGGCAGGTTACTTTGCTGTCATTCCAGCCCTTGACCGACAAACGCTGACAAGATCATCGGGGTAGACATCAACCCCGATCGCGAGGACGATGGGGCCGCAAATTCGGGATGACCGACTTTCTCAATTCGAAGGGCATGAGCCGCGAGGATGTCGTCGCGCGAGTCGATCATGTCCGACGGACCGGCACTGTGGATCGCGGGCAATACCGGAGTGCATGCTGCTGCTGCATTTCGTAGACCAGATGTCGGAGCCAGCGACGAGGCCACTCCCCTACCGCTTGTGGGGAGGTCCTGGGCCCACCGGGCACCGACTAAGCCCTGCTTCACCAGACGTCAGCGTCATGGTCAACATCTCAGGCACCGTGTCAGGCATTGTGCAGCAGCCTGCCAACAACCTGACAGGCTGCCACAGCCGACCAGCAGCTTCACCAAGCCACCTGTCAGCAACAGTGCGCAACCTCCAGCGCCAGTCAACGCCCAGTGCGTGCACAATAAGGACGTGCTGGTGGTGCTTGCCACCCCCCACTTCATCAGGCCAGACTTCACACGTTCTGTGTCGAACTGCAGCTTTGAGGTGATTGGGTGTTGGGGTCATCCTGCTCGACTGGAACATGCCGGTGATGAGCGGAATGGAGTTCCTCGGCGCGTTCAACGACCTCGACTATGGGCATGAAGAACGGCCGCGAGTTGTTTTCTGCACGACCGAAAACAGCATTGATCATATCCGCGCCGCGATCGAAGCAGGCGCTGACGAATATGTGATGAAGCCGTTCGACCGCGAAACGCTCGAAGGAAAGCTGCAGCTCGTCGGTATCGCTTGAGGCTGTTTCCATGGGCCGGCCACAATGATATCTGTGCCTGAACCACCCCGAATCATGCGGCTCGTGATCTTGAGATGACGTACCGCACATGCTCTCAGCTGAGCACTGGCAGTTGGACACGGCTGCATCCGGTTATGTCAGCTGCGTCTATTCGGAGAGGATCACAGCGCGTCGTTGCAGTGAACCGGTGCGGCTGGCGCGGATTTCCGGCAACTTCGACTTCCTCAGCCCCTGGGAAG
The DNA here is from genome assembly GCA_002317545.1 of Scenedesmus quadricauda. Classification (NCBI taxonomy): domain Eukaryota; kingdom Viridiplantae; phylum Chlorophyta; class Chlorophyceae; order Sphaeropleales; family Scenedesmaceae; genus Scenedesmus; species Scenedesmus quadricauda. Next base: position 5,479 of record NNCB01000961.1, on the reverse strand, counting down.
GCGCCGACTATGTGCTGCCGGGCGACGTGCCGTTCGAGGAGAAGCTGGATGCTGTTGCGTACGTGAACAGCAACTGTGAGACGCTGTCACCACGCGCGGAGATAAGCGCGGGCTGATGCGCGCTCGTCAGCAACAGCACGCGCGTCAAGGTGCTGTCTTATGGAAAGTGCGACAACAACACACCGATGCCGCGCCCCAAGCTGGAGCTCATTGCGCGCCACAAGTTTTGTGTTGCGATGGAGAACAGCATCACGAAAGATTACATCACTGAGAAGCTGTGGGATGCGCTCATGGCCGGCTGTGTGCCCATCTATCTTGGCACGCCCAACGCCCGCGACTTCATCCCGGACCCCGACGCTGCAATTGTTTACGGGGCGGGGTCAACCGATCACCTTCCCCGAGGCGTTGATGGCGGAGCTGGAGCGCCTTGCCGGGGATCGCTCCGCGTACGAACGGATGATGCGTGGAAAAAGATGACGCGCGTGGAGGAGTTTGCGCCTGCTGTTAGAATTGATCACCAGTTGGTACAAGCCATCATAATGTCGGGGCAACTTCTGCCAGAGTTTTCGCGTAACTTATAGCCGCCGGGGTATCGTGCTCTGCGGCCTTGATCTTAGAAGCAGTCAGTAGTATTAAGTATTTTTGAGTGTATACTGTATGCTGCTATAAAAGGTGTAAATATGGTCTGTGTACCTGATGCGTGCCTCACCACAGGCGCTTCACTGCAAGCTCATTGGCCTTTAGCATAAACTCTTAAGCTTTATTCGTGAAACTCAACATAGGCTGATGCGAATACACAGCAAACCTGATGACCTCAGGAGAGCATGCATAACCTTCACAGAACTGACGAAGGCTTATATGCTAAGAACCGGCTATCTTGATTAGAGCGTTCTCACAAAGCCATGTATACGAACAAAGAAAATGCAGTCTGCACAAGGTAGCCTACGTCTTCGCACTAGAAGTGCAGATGTGGCTGACTGTGAGGCAAAAAAAGGGGCGTGAGTGTGCACCAGGCCGCCAAACCCGTGGCAAGCTGGTGTGCAAATCAGCCTTGGTACCGCCTGCTCTGGCAACCACGGTTCTCGGCCACACTCGACACGTGTCCCGGCTGCGAAGCAGGAACATGGCTTGAACGTGCCTCTACAGGTTCAGGGTCGCTACGCTCGCGGGCAGCTGACTAGCAGGTCCTCCTGGACAAAATCACGTTGCACCAGATACTCCCGCAGCTTGTCCTCAGAATCCAGCAGCGCCGTTGATTGGCCACCATATCGAGACCCGCTGGATCTTGCACACGTAGCCCAGCAGGGGGAGCCACGTCCGTCGAGTCGGGCGAGGCACATCTGTCGAGCGCCCAAAGAGGTGTAGGCGACCTGGCCATCCACCACGATACCGCACACGGCGAGCCGCCAGCATGCCCTTGAGCGACTTGAGCACCGCATTTCATACCCCTCGGTGTCGATTTTGATCATGTACACCTCAAGACTTGTTTCGTTGAGGAGCAGGCCGTCGAGTGACACGCTGGTGCGCAGGTACGTCTCTGTTGTGGGCACCGTCTGCTTTGCGGTCGCGCCGGGCCCCGTCGGCAAGAAGACACCCCCTCGGCGAACTAGACGACATAGGGCGAATCCGCCGTGGTGTTGATCACCGGCGCATTGATCGCGAGCGTATTGCGAAGATAGCCGAACTGCGGCCGCGATATCGCCCGCGAATAGGCGAAGCGGCGAAGGTCTGTCGTCGAATTCGAAGCGCAAGTTGAGGCTCGGAAGCCATCGGATGCCGCGACCATCGTATAGAAGCCTGCGTTGGCGCACATCCAGGAACAGCCCCAGCTGTTGGATCTGCGCCGCCGCCACAGCCTTGTGGAAAAAGGCGCGTGAACATGTCGTGGACAGCGCGCTCCCCGGGGTCGCGGGTGATCGACTTCAATCCTCGCTGGCAGGGTCCAAGACACACGGTTCGGCTGCGCAGTACAGAAGGGAGTCCGACAGGTTGCGCTCCGTGAGCAGCATGCTGACGCAGGCCAGTGGCGTCGTCAGGTTTTTGATGTGGGGGTACTGGCTTGCCGCTAATAAGCCCTGGCCCGCAGCCGCAGCCGTCGCCGCGGCTGCTGGCGGAGCGGCTGCTGGCGCTGCCGGTGGTGCTGCCGACGGTGCTGCTTGTGCTGATGCTGCTTTCTCGTTGCGAGTGCCGCTGCTGGTATTCCATGCCCCGCGCACCTCGCGGCTGACCCAATTGGGGTAAGTGCGACGAAGGCCGGTGTCCTTGATCGGTTCGTGCGCGTTGATCGAAATGCGGCGCTTTGCTGCCGCCAGCACGACCTCCAGATGATGCCGCGACTGCCACTGCCCGTCGTGCCAGTCCCATAGTCGCGCGCAACAAGAAGGCCCAGGGCTAGCCCTGGCATGGGGGCCTGGAGCAATCAGCGGTAGCTCCGGCGACTCGATGTTTATGCCGCTACACGCTATACAAGTATGCCCATGAGTCCGCATCATATTAAGACTGTGCATTTAACCTGGGAGCGGCGAAAGCCCGGTTTTGACGTACGGCCCGTGGTGTAGTTCGGGGGTAGGTTTAAGGAGGTGTTGAGTTATTAATTTGATGCCGAAACGAAGGATTTTCGAGCGAAACGAGCATTTCTTTCAGCGGCCGTAGCCTGGGCTCAACTTCTACTGAAGAAAATCACAGTTGATTTGTTTGCGCGGAGCCGATGCGGCAGCATCTTAAAGCGTGCATTCACTACCTCTGATCTGGGACCGAAGCAGTGACCGTACGCCACATTGTTCTGCTAGTGAGCACCTGACTGCAAAGTTAATTTTTTGGCCTAGTTTGTAACAACATTTTACTGATTAGTATTGCCGAAACCGGGGGAGAGAACCTAAAAGGTACCCTACGGGACGGCAAGAAGGTCCCTTTGGCTCCAAAAATGTACTTTTCTTGCCATCAACTCCTACAGCAAGCCCCCGCGACCACCCTGTTAGCCAGTCGAGACGTTGCTCTATCACCCAAGATCGCCGCATTTCCGCTCGTCTGGCGTCCGGCGAGCACCAACTCCTTGAGGTTGGCACCGTAAAAGATATTATCGCCCAGGATGAGAGCGCCCGGCCCACCAGCCTCATGCGCTCGGCAGCTTTTCTGGCTTTGCAAGCCCTCAGGTATTGACGGTCGGCGGCGAACTCTCGGGTCCCGCCCCTCCGTTCCCCGGCCAGCGTCAACCTGCCACCCCAGATAGACGTAGATTGATAAACTATAGCTGCAACCCCGAAGACAGCCAAGGAAGACGTCTTTGGAGGTCGGAGATAAGTCGGCGGTTGGCACAACTGAGTGTGCGGGCACCCTCCATGAGTGACACAGCTACATAGCATGCACAAGCCCACAGGCAATAATAGGGTTACGATGTATCTCTACTATGTCAGTGGATAAAGTTGTAGTGATACCAGGTACATCCATTTTCATACGGAAGTGAGGTAAAGATAAGTTGTGCAATACGTCACGGGAATTAATCACAAACTGGACGTTTCTTTGCATCTGTCAATGATGTGGAGTGCATCACCATTTTCAATGATAATATCATCATGAGCAGCCTTGTCGTTCCAGTCCAGACCTAATACGTTATATCTGCGATCATTGAATCAGTCAGGAAGTTCGCTAGTCTATAACATAATATCATGACATCTTTTCCGCCACAATGCATGCCTATGCTTTTGACCTTCACATACCAAAACAATAAACGCCCTGCTTTCCTGTTATGAACGTACATAAGTCGCTTCTCTGGGATATTCAGGATCATGAAAGTCAGAAACAGGAGCAAAGGCAGGCACATTTCTGGGCCGGACCGAGCGCATATCGAAGGCCACAAAAGAAACCCAGGCATCATCCCCGAAAGATCACTGCTCCAGAGGAAGCATGCCCAATGCCCTGTATATATGAACTTTCGAAGCAACAGTGACAGCCTAAAAAACCTGGCGTACCAGACTTACAGCAACATGTGCATGCAGTATAATGTGCACGATGTCAAAAAGTGGAATGGTCACCAAGTACGGCCAACCCTGCGTGGCAAAGGGTGTCAGCAATTGGTGATCGAAAATGACACACAACTCGCGGGCTGTGCACATTTGCTGTGCCGAAAGGCATGAGCGTAAGGTGCCTAGATTGCGCAGGACCATGATTGCGGCGCGCCCACTATGGAGGATCGCCAATAATTGACAGACCTCTACCCTGTTCAAAGGCGACTTATTGCCCAGGGCACGTATCGCACCCAACAGATCCAAATTCGGGTATGGCGGCTTAATGGGTTCTTATATCCCCCTTAAACGCGTAGGTAACAGCCTGATGGCTATCGGTGTAAATTTCCAATACAACGCTTTCCTTTGGGATTACACCACACCCGTATTCCAGAACTGGATCACCAATGAAAATGGCGAGATCACCGGCGTCTATTGGATTTCGGCATTGAGCTCTCTTCCCTGCGGTGCAATGCCGGTAAAGTGTGGTGTTGGCCATAACGTCCAATGTCCGAGGGATCGTGAAGTTCCACTGGTCTTCTGCCATGAGCGTACGATGGCCAGCGGCTGGCCAGTTCAGAAACAGTCGGCAAATATCTGGAAGTCGCCCGGTGATCAAGGCTCCCGCCAGTCAATGTCCAAGCGACACTGGACTCATTCCAATGAGATATCCGGCTTTGCCAAAAAGCTGGCTTAAAAAGCCGGACCTGTCTGGCTCCAGTAAATCAACGTTGGCGGGTACTTTCTAGGATTTGCCGATTCGCGTCGCGAACTGCAGTCCGGTCGCTTTGCAACGGGGACTCCACATAGCTGTTCCAGCCTGATGGCCTGGCGACGGCGGCTGCCGTGTCAAGAAGTACATAGTGTCACCAACGAGAAACACGTCAGGCTGCCGACAACGCCGATGCGGACAAGATGGAAAAAAATGGCTGCGGAAAAATGCGCAGTCGATCTGGGACATCGCGCGCCATTATACCGAGGCCTATTGGGCCGATGTGAAGGCGCTCAACATCCGCCAGCCGGCGCACTGGTCGATCGCGACCGATTACGTCCCGCAGATGATCGAATTTGCCAAAGCGATCGCCGACAAGCATTGTTACGAATGTGACAACGGGCTCAACAAAAAGTTGCGACCGTCCTAGCGCATGCAGACTGGGCGTTTCGCGGTGGAGCTCCTGAACTTTAACTACCTGCTGCTGCACCTCCGGAGCTTGAAAGGGGATTTTGTACTTTGGGCGACCTATGGATTCGAAAACACTCCGGCCGTGAACAGGTCCTAGATGGGCGAGCTCATCATGCGGAAAATCACCACATCCATATCGGCTCCGCAGTCGCGGTACCTGAAGGACTGATTCGTTCCGGTGAGTACAGCCACTGAAGATGGCATTCCGGGGTCAAATTTGGCACCATCTCTCTTGGACGCGGACTAACACCCATGACTATCAAAAAGCGTGGATAAGAAACAGCCGACGAAGGCG
>NNCB01000960.1:0-13014 GCA_002317545.1 Scenedesmus quadricauda | reverse complement strand
CAAAACGTAACCTATGATAAACATTCGTACGTGCTGTTTCGCTCCGGCGTAGACATCACCCGCGTGGTACTTCGGGAGACACAACCGAGCTCTGAGCCTGCTGGTGGTGTTGTTCTGTACAGTGGCCGCGCTTGCGCAGGACCGGACCGTGACCGACAGGCTACAAACGCGTCGGAAGACAACTCTGCCCTGTGAATGAAAGCAGCAAAGGGGCGGCAGGACGCGACGGGGCTATCAAACTTTCGGCAGACAGCTCGACCAATGCGTTGATATTGGATGGGACAAGGCATCATCGCTCGTCCAGCTTGCGCGCAGGCGATGGTGGATCCTTCTCAGCATATCTGACCCTGCGCCGTCGAAAACAGATCCGACCAGCACGATTCCCGATGGCGGCAAGCCGATCGAACCCGGCACGAGTGATCCCCGGATACCGGCGATTGCACGACAGCTTGCCGCGTCGGACTATCTATCTTCGCGGGAGCAGGGAGCGTCTACAGTCCGGCACGGGAGGGCGTCGATCAAGAGCGCCAGGAGGGAGGGAAATCAGCAGATCGGCGATGTCGCCCTGCCACGCCGCCTCGTCGGGCAGCGCCAGCGCGTCGAGATCGGCCGGGGCGGCGCCCGCATCGTCGACCCATTCGCGCAGCAAGGGCGAGCCGTTGATCACGTCGATCGCGAGCACATTGTCGGTATATTCATATTGGAAATCGGTGCCGCGCCACCCCTTGCCCCGGCGCCCATGTCCGCCGCCGCCCTTCCCAGGCCGCCCTACCCCTGGCGCAGACCGACCAGTTCTGCAGCCTGCTGCGGTGGTTTGACCTCGATACAGCATCGGGCAGACCCCCGGCAGGCCGTCTTCGAGCACACACAGCTGCAGCTGCCCCGCTTCGTGCCGCCGCCGCCGCCCGCGGCGCCGGCGCCATCGGCGCGGGCGCTCGTCGAGCATCGGGAAGGTGGTGGTTTCGGTGGTGCGTGCGCTCTTGCCGGGTTCGCAACCGGCAAGCCCAACAGCGACGGCGGTCACGGCCACCAAAAACTAGCGCGATTCATGATATTCTCCTTTGCATGCCCATCATGATGCGGGGGTGCGACAACGGTGCGCGCGCAAGCTACCTTGCCACATGTCAGACTCAGGAACGCACTGGTGCGAGCGTGCATGTGCGCACAAGCGCGCGCACACACATACGCACACACACGCGCTCGCTTGTGCGCGCAAACACACTGCAAGCACACACACGCACACACACATCGATCCGCCCGCGCGCGAATCATGCCGAGGTGAACGCACAGCTCGTGCGCCTCCGGCCCCGGCAGCACCTGCATGACCGCGAGCAGGCGGTTGAAGCGCGCGGGCGAAATCCAGCGCTCCTCTTCGACCAGTGCCTGCTTGACCATCGCGATCTGTGCGACGGGTCCACCGAAAGCCAGCATTCCGAAGCGGAGAAAGCGAAGAAAGAGGCGGATTAACGAGAGGCGGGGTGGCGACGGCGCTGCGGCGCCTGCGGCGGCGGCGGCAGCCGGCACGAAGGCGGCGTGATGTGAGGTGCGGATAGACATGCCGGCATTGTCGCGGCCAGACCGTCGCGTGTCGGGAAGCGCCTCAACGCGGACTCGCGTACCTGGTCGACATCGACGTCGGGGAGCACGAGCCGCGGCGGTGACGATCTGGGTGATCCGAGTGATCTGAGGGGCACGGGGGCGGGGTGGTGCTGGGTTGGCGCGCGTGGAGCGAGGCCGCGTACGACGAGTGCTGCGGGGGGTGTTCTCGAGGCCTCCCGGTTTGAGCCAGCCAGGGTCACGACCTTCGTGCCCCTTTGCAGCGTGCCCCCATGCAGGCGCCCCACAGCCGGTATGGCGCAAGACTTCCAGCGTCCCTGCTTCCGCAGGGGGCGCGCTCAAATCTCACGTCTTCCATTGCATCACCATCTCGGTACCCCCCCCCCCAAACGGTCATCAGCGGGCTGGTCAGTTTGTACCGGCGGAAAAGATGCAGGGGCGGCGCGTGGTGGTGGTGCTCATCCTGAAGCCCGCCAAGATGCGGGACGTGATGTCCTACGGCATGGTGCGGCCGTGGCCGGCGCCTGCTGTTGAGGGCGCCGTGAGGATTGCGTTGAGAGGTCTTGAAAAGCCATTACTCATTAACGAGCCGATGTGTTGATCTGATCATTGAGCTGTATCAAATTTCCTAGGTATCTGAGTGATTGCGAGCTTCTGGCTGCCTGTGTGCTTGGCGTGGCTGCACGGGTGGCATGCGTGCTTTTGACGCACGCGCCGTCTGCAGGCAGCTGCGCGCGATGGGCGCGGGCGCACCAAAGGATTACATCACCGCCCTTCGACGCGACTCTCGTGGGCGCGAAATCAAAGTTTGAGAATATATGATGGTGCCGCCGCGCGCGCCCCCACTTGAGAGGCGTCACCTTCAGGCAACAGTTCTCGTGCTGAATCCGTAGCTGCGTATCTGTTCCCCGTCGCCCTGGGCACTCATCACAGCACACTTCAGCTGGTTGACCCGCCTGTTGCTACCGCGCCGCTCCGACCCTGCGCCTACCCCCTCGCCAGGTGCTGTGTGCGTCCAACGACGCCCACGACCAGGTGGACCCCATCATCCCGCCAGAGGGCGTTCGCCTCGGGGAGCGCGTCGCTTTGAGGGCTACGCCAACGCGCCGCTGCCGAGGTGAGGGTTGGGAAGCTGGGCCTTGTCGTGCATGCTGTTTTTTGTGGGTGTGGGTGTACGGGTGTGGAGGCGCAGTGTGTCTGTTGTGGCTGCTGCCCCGCTTGTGATGCGAGAGGTACTTCGGAAGGTCGACAGCTCAAGGTCGAGCGTGCCCTGTTGCGATTTTTCAGGGCAAGAGTGGGCGTCGCGTTGCCTGTCGCTTGTGTCAGCCTCCGCCCACCAGTTATCGGTCAAATGTCGACGCGAGGCATGGAAGCGCTTGCCTGACTTTGCCTGGAGTTGCGAGCCGATGCCACGAAGGACGGGCTGCTTGGCGCGACCTGATCCAAGATGCGATCACCTCCCTCGATCCTACCGGGGACGCTGGTGTGCGTTGCAATCCGTGAACGCCTCAATCGAACGTGCCTCGATCAGGTCAACCCCAACAAGAAGATCCTCGAGAAGCTCTGCAAGACCGCAGAAGATGCCATCAAGGGCATTAACGCTGCCTACAGCGGCATGCAGGAGCCGCTTTTTTCGCGCTGGATGCTTTTCCTCACCGACATGAGTTCGGACGAAGGCTATAGCCAGAGCCCTGGACGGACCTGGCCAACGTCAGCAAGTTTATCATCCTGCCGGACTACCACATCGGGACGAGGTCGTCTTTTCGACTTGGAATAATTCTCCGCCGCATTCGCCGCCTCACACCCAGGTGGCAACCCGGTCTTCAATGGCGTCCCCTTCATGACGTGCTAAGGGGCCCGTGACCTCTACCATCCGCAACGCGCACGTGGGCTGAGCAAGCCCCGCGCCACCCCGGCAGCAGAGCCAGGGGCTGGCGGCGCGCCGGGCGTGCGAGTCGCGGTCGCATTGATCTAACCATGCTTTCAACGCGCACCAGGCACACGCCTTCCTTTCTTTCAGAAACGAGTGCAACACAGAGATTGTGTGAGCCGTCCGGTACTGTGAGCTGGTTTTGGTCCTAACTTGGCTTGCCTACTAGTTAGCAGGCCTTCCGATGCAGAATCCACATAAATAGCCATTGAATTAGCATATAGGTTATCACCGCTCCGACCCTTTGTACAGGTTCAGAAAAAAAGCTTAGCATCCCGCCAAACAGAGCCTGAGCGGTAAAGGAAAAGTCAATGAATTTTTTGACCATGTAAATGACAATGGAGTTCATGCCGATGACCACGAAGCGAAACGTCCAGGAACGGCAGTGTAACACATCAATATCCGCAAGAAAGCCCCAGTAAAAGGAGCAATCCACCCGTGAGAGCCACGAGCAGCCGCATCGGGTCGGATCGCGGTGATCGACAACCGCAGGCTGGCCAAACTGGCCAAGCTGGCCGGCGCACCTGACCCCCACCGCCGGCCTCGAAACCGGTCTGCGGATCGGCGATACGGTCGAGCGGGGACAACCTCTGCTCACCCTGCATGCGGAGTCGCCGGGAGAACTGGCCTACGCCCTGGAGCACGCTGACGCTGCAGCAGCCCGCCGCCTGCGCCAGAGGCCGCGCCGCACATAGCGCAGCAACGGTCGGGGTGAGTGGTGGTCGCTGACGGCTGGGGCGCTGCACAGCTGTCTGCTGATGGGGCCACAGCAGACGCGGCGGGCGCCGCCGAGGCATGCATGTTGGCTTTTGTGGGAAGCGCGTCACTGCCACTGCTGGCTGTGTCCAGTTGACTGCAGCTGTTGGCGACACCAGCATGGCTGCCGCTGCTGATGCTGCGGTCGCTGCTGCGTGCCGCCACATCCTGCGGCGAGCCGGCCCCGCTGTGTGGTGCTGGAGGCGAATCGGCGGCGGCCGTCGTTTCCGCTGGTGGCGCGTCGTCCCCAGCCTATCGCCGTCACCGCCGCCACCGAAACCACCGCTGCGTCGCAGCCGCAGGCCGACACGCTGTCGGACAGCGAATTCAAGACGCTGCTCGCTGGCGTCATTCCCCACCTGCGCGCCTATGGCCGCAGCCTGTCGGGCAAGCCTGCCCGAGCCTCGTAACGAGCGCCACGTCTCTAGCGCAGGACACGATGGTCAGGCGCTGCCGCAACAACGTTGCTGCCGAAGCGCGTTGGAACCGATAATGGAGCACCACGGCTAGAAGTCCTCTGTCGCTTCGCTTCCTCGCGAGGCCTGGAGGATGGCGCGGGCTAACGTCCGCTGCAGCAGGGTCGTTACGGCAGCCGCGAGGCCAGGTGCCTGGCTGATGCGCGCAAAAGCACACTTGCCGCTTTCGCCAGCAGGCGAGCAGCGCTGGAGGCATGCCAGCACCAGCGCGCATGATGGATGACCAGCGGCAGAAAGGAGCCGTCAACTCAAGCAGCATCCGCACGACAGCCTCGATGGCACCAGGGGAGGATGCCAACAGGCGGGTCCAAGCGGCTGGCGCCAGAGAGTCCAGCGCATCAGAGCCCGGGCAGCCGATCCTGCAAGGAAGCGTTTGGCCCCGCCGCGCCCGTCGGCGCCTGGTCCGCCTCGCAGATTGCGCAGGAAGGCAACCAGCGCGGCAATGTCGGCAGTTGCCAATGCCCGGCATGCTTCGCGCCATGTGGTGTCTCGAGCATCACAATCATTGAAAGCGATGTGCGATCTCGGTCAGCCCGGCTGATTGCCGCCGATGAGTACCAGGTGGCCAACGCAGCAGGCACCGCGACAACAGCCTGTATCACAGGCTCCGCCGATAAGCGCGCGAAATAGGGGCCAACTGCGAACAACACATTGCTCAAGAGCTTGGCAGCTTCGGCCGCTCGTGCGCCGCTGCTCTTGGCGTGCCGCACAAGCACCTCGGCAGCCCGCGCGCGCTACCCCGGAGTTGGAGCCAGAGGCCGGCCCGAAATGCGGCGCTGATCCCCACTGCAGCCAGCAATGCCACGAAGGCCCTTTCCAGCTCCTTTGCCCAGCCGCTTCTTTGCAGCAGGCGCGCCGTGGTGTCGAACACCGAGGGCGCGGCGGCGTATCGCACGACCATCGCCCTGCCCGCTTCGCGGCTCTCGATGGACGCATGGTCCAGCAAAGCGCTCAGCAGCGCGACCGCGCGCGCCGCGTCGAGGTCGTCGGCCAGCGCGGGCGCCAGCAACAGCAGCACGGCCACCGCGTCGCCGGGCGCGGCCAGGAACTCAGCAAGGGCTGCGCTGTTGTTTGAAGTCAGCAAGCAGAGCGCGCTGATGGCAGGCTGTGCGATCGTAGGGTCGGCTGCCCATGTGCAGAGGTGGCGAGTCAGGCTCGCCACGACGCCGCCTTTGACTGCCGTTGCGAGTCTGCATGCATGCGGATGGCGGTTCGGCAGTGAAGGGGGTTCAAGCGAAGAGAGAAGGGGGGTTCGGGAGTGCTGCGCATGCCAGGACAGGGTCTCGCCACGCCGAAGCCGCCGAGCCAGCGTTGAAAATGCAGCTGCGAATATGCCAAGGTGCGCGACCTGACTTCGGGACATTCTCGAGCCAGCCCGGATTCTGCCGGCGTCGGCGTCGAACGAGCTATTCGGTTGAAGGACGAGTTTTCTGAGCCCCGCCTATTGATCGGCAATCACGAGGAATGTTTCCTGGCCGCCCTTAGCGGAGACGTGCGCCGGCTGCGCTATTTCATGCGGATTGGCGGTGAAGCGACAATCCGAAGTTATTGGAAGGACGATACAAGCCTTGCTAGCGCCAGTTTCGAAGAGGTGGCCGAGCGTCTTCCGTATCTCGTGCCAGCCGACCCGAACGATCCAGTCCTGGGCGAGGGCGAAGATCTCATTGAAATTGGCGACTATGTTTTTGTTCATGAGCAGACATTAGACCTGTGGCTGCCGCTTAGACTGCGCGTTCACCAGATAGGTATTGTACCGTGAACTAGTTAAATCTACGGCAAAGGCAGTCCTTGCAGCAAATCGCTTTTGTTTACAGATGATTTCATACAAATACTCGTTGGTTACCGGTATATGTGTAATCTGACGAGTGCCGGTTCGTTGCGAACCTGTGCACGTTGCATGTGAGTAGCTTGCCTCGATTATGTGAAGGGATTCACAGGTCGCACTTCAGCATAGGCAATTTCAGCAGGAGCACTGGGTCCTTTGGCTCGCAGTGGATGGTCATCGAGTCGCTCTTTTGCGGCATAGCCGCATCGCTTTTCTGGCTCAATAAAAAGGTACTTTCACTCCAAAAAGCGTGAGCGTCATGGCAAGCATCAACCTCCCGCAGCAGCGTCCGATCTGCCTCGCTGCTCCGGCCGACAGCGTGGGGCAGCCCCCGCTTTCGCCCCGAGCAGCCCCCTTGTGCATGGTGTGTTACATGCTGTGGGTATCCAGCTCACGGCTTTATCTACACGCTATCGCTATCCTACTGTAAAGCCTTAAAGAAGCTACTTCCTCCTGTACACCAGCCGGGGATTTCCCCAAGAAGAGGGCAGGTGCTCGGTTCCCGCTAGCTTTAGTGCCGAGCGTTTTGCACCGCCTCACTACGCCAGCGACCGTCCCTGCTTTGGACCGGTCATCCTTGCTCCTACAATTGCACATGTCTCTTGGTACACATGATGCTTCGTAGCTTCGCCCGATCTGGGTTGTTGTAAGGTGTGTGAGTGGCAGTGGGTGAACTACATGTGCGTGCTCCGGCTGAGGCTGAGAAGTCCTTCCTGCCTAATGCCTCACACCACGCCTCGTAATTCATGATCTCGACCGAACTTTTCTCTCGCGCGTGCGTCCCGACTTGCCAGTAGCACACGTTCTGCCACCGCGCTTTCGAGCGTATACGCCCCGCAGTGCACCTCGCGCAACGTGGTATCACGGCATGACTTGGCATGCAAAGAGCGTTGGTTTTCTGTGATGCAAACGTGCACCGTTACGCCTTCACCTGAGTTCCGCGTGCATTGCAGTTGTGCACTTCTAAGCTCTGACTGACGGCCGCCATGCGGGATCCTCAGAGCTGCCTCGCTGCCTACAAAAATGTTGGTAGGAACTACAGATTCCCGGGCTAGAACAACTGCGCCATAGCGAAAATCCTGCCTACAGCGAACGACGCCGCTACCCACAATAACAGACGCTGCCCGATTACTTTTCGCGATAGGAACAACCCGGCTATACGAACGCGCCGCCGACCCCCGATGGGTTCACTGTAGCGGCGGAAGACTGCAACCATAGTGCACTTCTTGTCTTTGACGAGGATGAGATCTTGTCCTGACCCTCACACACAGACTGAAATCCGATCCACTCAGGGGCTGTGCAAGGCTTGATGGCTGGTGCCCAAGGGCCATGTGCTTGCCCCTGCGAGCTCTAGGCTGGGGTTTGGCGTCTGCAGTCAAATGGCACGTCTTGATTGTGCTGCTGGTTCGTGCTGCTTCACGCTGCAGAGGGAGCGCAGACTGACTTGCCCTTCATGTGGGCGTGGGCCACGCGCCTGCACGGTGCGGTGCGGCACAAGATTGCGCGATGGAAATTTTAGGGGATGGCGCATCCTGAGATCCTGGAAGCTCTGGGAACTCTGGCACCACGGCTGCCTGATGGCAGCCCGGCTGGTTGCGCTGACCTGAGTGGCTCTCGCATCCGCAAATGCGCAGCCAGCGGCGAGCCGGTCGCCGCCCTTCCATTGCGTAGAGGGTGATGCGGCATGCAATAGCGATGACGCACGGCTGCAGCTGTGCCGTGGCTGCGAGTTCGTATGCTTCGCTCTCAGGCCTGCTTCTAGGCAGGGTGGAAGGGCAACCCCGCCTGGGTGAGCAATGTGGGCCGGCCTGGCGGGCAGGGGAGCAAACCGAAAGTAGAGAATAAAAGTATTTCATGAGCGTCGTCAGAAATAACATGATTATCAAAATGGATATGTCATGACGATAGCTGACGAAGGTCATTGTATAATGGAAGTGCAGCGAAGGGCGTACTAGGGTGGGTGCTGGCAGTTTCCGCGAGCAGGTGGGCGGCCGCAAGGCGCGGCCCACCTCATACCGGCAAATCGTGCAAAATCCGGCATGGCACTTCGCCTTCGTGAAATTTTCTGTTCGCAGCCTGTGGACAATTAGGCTATATCTTGCGCCCTTGGTGGCATGGGGCGAGTCCGTGCCTGAGGTGAACTGCGTCCCCGTCCGGCGCAATGAGCCGGTTGAATGGGGTGTGGACGACCGAAAGCGACTAACAGACTATGAGTTTCAACAAGGATCGGCGCGGCCAGCGTGGACGCGGCAAGCGCGATGATTTCGGCAATTTCGACAGCGGGTCGAACCGCAAGTGTCATACGTTGTTCGGGCATCGATCTCTTGCGTTCCAGTTTCAGCAGCCACTCTTCGTCGACAATCGAACTGCGGTCGACTTCGCCACCGCACAGCACGGTGGCGATGCGGGTGGCGATCTCGTCGTCGTAAGGGCTGATGAAGCGGCCTTCCAGCATGTTCACCAGCAGCATGCGGAAGGTGGCGATGCCGACGCCCCTGCAACCTGGATGCTGCCAGCGGCGCACAGGACGGGGCGAGAGACAACTCACGTGCCATGCCTCAGCGGCCAGTGGCGGCGACGCGGCATCAGCACCAGGGCCGCACCCGCTTGGCGCCGCGCTCGCATCGGCCGCCGCCTTTGTGCAGGCGCAGTTCTTGCCGGTTGTCCTGGTGACCGCCATCTGCGTCGGCTGCTCGTTCCCCCAGGCTGGCGTGGCCGTGTCGCAGCTGCCCAACCTGACGGCGTTTGTGACCACGGCGATGTTCGTGACAGCGGGCGAAGCGCGTCCGGCCACGCGATGCAGGCGCTGAAGGACAGCATGGCGTGGGACGAGCGCGTCTATGGCCGCGAATATGACCTCGACCTGTTCAACATCGTCGCGGTCAGCGATTTCAACATGGGGGCGATGGAGAACAAGGGGCTCACTCGTCTACCCCGCCCCCGCCGACCCCGATCACGGACCCCGACAGCGACCGCACCGACTCATGACGTGTCGCACCGCAACCACCGCATGTGCCATAGATGTTGCGAGCATCTATCCTGCTGATCGACCCGCAGGTGGCCGTGGTCCTTCGGCTGCGGCTGATCCGCCAAATCAGGCGTATCGGCCTGGCGGTCTCTCTGCTGCAGACCACGGCCCCGTCCGCATCTTGACCCCGTATCGCAAGTCATGATTGAGTAATAATATCATCGAATTTCAGGGCCACGGCGTGATGTAGGCAATTCTGCGGCCTTGGAGATGCAAAGCAGGAACAGGATGTCGTTGACCATGTCACCGCTCGCCGCGCCGACGGCGCCGCCTCCGCTATCCGCGGCACATCAGGCCGAAATCGCGCGTGCGGGATCCGGCTCCTCGCAGGCTGCAACGCAGCAGATCGCGGCAACGGGGCGCTGGCGCTCTGCTGACGGACTCGACCAAAGGCTGAGCGTGTTCACGATGCCCTTCACCCTGCCGGCACGGCTGAGCCCGGCCCTGGCCGGCGTCGGTGCGCCTGGAGCCGCTGCCGCGCTGTCAAATGGTCAAGACCATCCTGGTGCCATCCCTGGTCGGCGCCAGCATCGCGCTTTGTGCCTGGTGCGTGATGTTGCGTCAGGGCCGGCTGACCTGCATGGAAGAAGATTCGCCGCTTCGAGCGACCTCCCACCCAGGCATCAGAGCAGCCCCTCCCCACCAGGCTCGAGCTGCATGCCATCGTGTCAGGCTGTGCACGCAGCACCTGCAGGGGCCCTCCAGCAAGGCGCACACCCCACTGCACGCGTGACTCATCCACTCGAAACCATGCTCATCCACGCTCCTTGTCCAGTACGGCGCGCACCCGCGATCGCAGCGATCGCCAGCAACCCCGCGCCGCCGCGTGTGTCGACGCGCGCAAGAATACCTGAACTACTCCAACGCGCTGCCGCTGGCACAGGTGCCTTCGACCTCTGACCCGTTCGATCGCCGAGAGGACACGCGATGCACGGCGCCCGGTCCGCGCCGCGCAGGGGGGGCACCTCGCCATCGTGAGCCTCGTGTTCGGCGTCCTCGGTGCGACGCGGTTGGCCATGGATCGAAGCATCGCTGGCGGTGATCCCGAGGCGCGTGCGGCGCGTGAGACCCCATGCGCTTGTTGGATCGCAACAGTCAGCTGCCGGTGATGCGAGCGTTAATCATCAGGAGACCACCCTCACTTCAGTGCCCGCCAGCCACTTCGCGCTCCAGGACGGCCACATCGCCCGTTCCCACCAGCTGCCCACCGGCGGCATTGCCCCCCCGCCGGGCGGAATCATGCCCCCCGGCACGGGTTTTTGTCACGCAACAGCCCTCGGCCCCACCCCCTGCGCCACAGGCTGCTGCGCCTCGGCGGCCCCGACCCCGCGGCCGCGCTGGCCGTGCGGCGCGCCGTGATCCTCGTCGGCAGCGCCAAGACCCTGCCCGTGGCCGTCGCGTCCTGGCCAGCCTGGGCCCCGCGCTGCGGCCGATGGCGGGCGTGGCTGTCGTGCCGGCGATGAGCGCGCACCGAGTCAGATCATCATCGACTCGATGCTGGTGGCTCGGTGGCAGGCGCAGGACCGGGCCGCAACGGCGGCCTGATCCTCGTGGGGAGAGCGCGCGGCTGGCGGGCCCGGGCTGGCCGAGCGAAGCGCGCCGGAGTGCACAGAGCATATCCAGCTGCACAGCTATGGAAAATTTTTCGCAACGTAGCGACAACTTTCTGCTAATCAATGTCGTTCTCCCAAAAATCCTTTCGCTAGGTTGCTCTTGTCAATGTTTTAACTCACTTGTGCCGCGTTGTTGTGCCTACTTTTTTTGAATTGTCCTTAGATTGCTATGAGTAAGCTTTGATACAACTCCGCAATGTAATGCTGGTGGATCGGGAACACAAACTCTATATTGCCAGCGGTACAGCCACGCTCAGATGTTTGCCCTCTGAAGTTGTGGTGTGAGCGCGTCCGTTGCCACGCAGGGTCACATAGTAGCAACCATGGATGCCGGTACAATGGCAGCACCAACATATGAATCGCAAGCAACGTGAATCCCGTTCACGCGGAAATCGCACGTTGCACCGCCGCTCACCGCCTTGACGCTTCCATCGCGTTCGCCGCACCTTCGCAGCGATGCGGTTGCTGTTGGGCTGGAATGCCCCAGCAGCCCCGCCAGGTTGCTGGCCGGCCCCGGCAGGCCGCCCTGGCTGGTATACGACGCCATCAGGCTCTTCACCAGGTGCAAGTCAAGGTCCACCGGCCGCGGCCCGACGATCAGGCCCGCCTCCTTCTTTCTGGTTGCCGTCAGCGTCAGTGACGGAGCTGTCGCCGGCCGGCGGCGCGCGCTCGAAGCTGTCTGCGAGCCGCGTGACCGCCAGCTCAGCGTCGAGGGCCTCGCATACGCGCCTCGAAGCCCGAGCCGCCCCCGTCCTCGTCCTCGTCGCATCCTCGTCAGCGTCGTCCCCGCCGATGGACAGCTGGTCGCCGACGCGGAGGACCCGGCGGAACCGGCGCCGTCGTCGTCGCTGTCAGTGGCGGTGCGCACCTCCCACAACTCCTGCAGCCGCGCAAGCCGAGGCGGCAGGGAGCCCGGACCCGCCCCTTCGCCGGCGCGGGGCGCAGCTGCCGCAGAGGCTCCGCGTGCCGTCGCGGCCGACGCGGGCGGCTGCGGCACTTCCAGCCAGTTGTCCGGCAGCTGCTGCCGCTGCCGCTGCTGCCCCTGCTGCGGCCCTGCCCGGTGCTGCTGCCGGTCCTCTTCGTCCGCCCCCTCGCTACCCGACTCGGACCGCTGCCAAAAAACGAGGACCCCTCCTCAGACGAACCCACCGGTCATCCTCCTCCTCGTCCTCGTCTCCGAACCCATGCCCCACGTCATCGCCCGCGGCCGCGGCCGCTGCTCGGGTCGCGCAACAGCGCTTCCAGCCCGCCACCGCATCCGCCCGCCGTCGCCGCCGCCGCCCCCCGGCCCCATCGCGGCCGCGAGGTCGGCCAGGACCCCTCAGGTTCGAAGCGCACGTCGCCGCTGCGCCCGGCCGCCCCTGGTGCTGCCGCTGCGCTCCTGCTGCTGCTGCGCCTGGGCTGCCCGGGCCGCCGCCACCTCTTGGCTGCGGGACGTCCGCGCCCTCGTAGCCCGAGAGGTGCTGCAGGAAGCCCCGACCTGCCCCGCAATCTCAGCCGCATCCACCTCCACCGCCGCCCCGCCGCCCTCCCCGTCCCTATTGCCGCCGCCGCCCCCAGCCTCCCGCTGCCGCCCCTCGCGCCGCCGCCGCCGCTCCTCCCGCCGCTCCGCGTGCCGCGCCGCCTCGGCCTCTCGCGCGTCTACCTGCCTCTCCAGAGCAAGCGCGTGCTCACGCATCCACCCGTCCCCGTCCTCCTCGCCCTCGTCGGACGGCCCGTAAAACGGCACCCCCGCCGCCGCTGCTGCTGCCCCTGTTACTGCCGCTGATCCTGCTGCTGCCCCGCAGCTCCTGCTGCTGCTGCTCGTGCTGCTCCAGTGAACTTGGCTC
>NNCB01000959.1:0-13014 GCA_002317545.1 Scenedesmus quadricauda | reverse complement strand
GCTGTGGGTAGGGGTGAAAGGCCAATCAAACTGAGAAATAGCTCGTACTCCCCGAGCATATGTATAGATACGTCCGGGTGAGTAGGAGGTTGGGGTGCTGCGATTGGCATTGGGCATATATCATAATTGTACCTGGGGACTTGAGTGCAATTGATGCTTGACTTGATAGGCAGGCAACGTGGCCAGGCACAACCCCATGATGCCGAGCAGCGCGCCGAACAGGATTTGCGCGCCGAGGACGAGGGCAGGGCCGTCGACGGTCTTTTTGGCGACCATCGGCACGATCAGATAACCGTCGACGGTCTGCACGACGAGATAGATGATAACCGCCCACAGGCCCGTACGGCGCCGCCGAGGCAAACACGCCGCCCACGATGCCCGACACGATCATCGCGCTGCTGGTGGAGTACTCCTGCGGTGCGTTTCGAATGGTACTTGAAAAGTGGCGGGAAGGAACGGAAAATTGGAGGTGGAAGTGGGGTGTTTCGTAGCAAGTTCACCGCGCAGTAGCCCAGCCCCGCGTGCCGCCGCTCACTGCCGGGCCCGCGACCGCCAGGCGCGGCGCAGGCCGCGGCCCCGCCACCTGCGCCGCGGCTCGAGGCTTTTTGCCGCCGCCCCGCCGTGTCCTATGTGGTGCTGAGACAACCGGGCGCCAGGGACCCTCAGAAGGCCAAGATGAGGAACCAGGCTCATGCAGCCCCTCATTCTGGCCAAAACCCATGCCGTGTGCGGCATGCGGGCGCCAGGCGCGGGCGCGCACCTTGGCGCGCAGTATGTCGTACAGCACAGGGCACAGCCGCAGGTCGCCGCCGGCATGCAGCGTCTCGCGGCCGATGCAGGGAGCCTGGGGTTTGGATGGGCAGGGACATGTTTTGCAAACTGGTTGGGACCGGGGTTGGGCTGTGTATGCATTCGTCTGGATTCGTGTTCAGGACGCGCTTTAGAGGATACGTTGACCGTGCGCTAAAGAGAGTCTTAACATGGCCATGCGATTGGTGGCGGCCGGCGACCCGGGGCATGCTCGAGAATGTTCGCCGCATGGAGCGCGGCATTCCCGGTCTCCCAAACATACGACACCCAGACAGCGCCCATATCACCTCCAGACCGCAGTAAGATCACGTATCAGGCCCGGAAAATCAGTACGGAATCTGGTTTGACCACGCCTTGTATCTCGGACCAGAGTAAATGGTTTTTTCTGGGGCGTTTTCGGTTTCAGAGTTTCCCGTTGCTGTACCACGGTATCGGGCCGGATTCGCCCGAAGAATACCAGGCGCGGGTAGATGCCAGTCAGTTGTTGTTTCGTGAGCGGGCCCTGCGCTAGGGTGGTGGTAGGGCAAGGTTTGTGGGCGCCGCGGCAGAGCGCGCGTTCGATGAGCGCGGCGTGCGAGCAGTGCAACAGGGTGCGGGTCGACAGCAACAATTGATCCACTATGGATGTAAAGGATCGGCAAGGATGTTTGCCGCTACCCTCCCCATCTTCCCGCTGCTGGAGAAACTCATTGTCCGAAGAAAATGCGCTCAACCCGGTCGAGCTTGCCACTGAACTGACGATTGCCTGGCTCGGCAATCAGAACAACCGCGGTTGCCGCAGACGAAGTTCCGGCGCTCGAGTGTCTTCCCGATCCTCCCTCCCCATGTGCCTGCCCCCCGCTGGCTACAAAAATGCTGTGCCTGCAATATCCCTATGGCACAGGCCACAGCGGCGATTGCCGTCACGCCGCTGTTGGGCTGCAGACTCAGCAAGTAAGGCGGGGCAGCGCAGCGCGTCCCCTCGGCCCGCTGCAGCCGCGCGCCCACCGATCGGAGCTGACGCGCCTGCGCCCGCTGCACGTCGGAAGCGCCGCACGCGGTGTTGTCATTTCCGAGTGTCCTGACGGGGTGTCGCTCCGAGGCGCCAGCGAAGCAAAACGAGGCGTGGATGCAACCCATGCGCCAGACGGGCACCGCGTGGAGTGGCTGCCGGATACCGTTGGCTGCGCGACCCAGCCCAACGACATTGGCAGGGCAGCCCACATGCAGCCACGGCGGGCTCGGCGGCTCAAAATTAGATCACCATCCAGCTGGCCGGGCGAGCGCTAGGGGTGCGGCTTTATCTTGTTCCGCTCACTGGACGATCGCATTCTCGAGGATGCGCTGGTGCAAACTGGCTGGCCGTGATGGGGGCCATAGTACAGCTGGTGGACGAGGCAAGGCCTGGGCTGAACAAAAGAAGAAGCGATGGCCCGATGATTGACCCAAACCGGCATGGCAAGGGTATAAGGGGCGCGCCGGACACTGGCCGGATGCGGACGAAACCGCATCGGGCGAGGCTGTGCCGGAGCAGCTGGTATGTGAGGATCGATGCCAGGCTTCAAAACGGAGCCAGGCGCGTCGACGCCGGCGCATCTTGCGCGCGCGGCCCCGTGGATGCAGGAATGGTCAAATACCGTCGATGCGCGCGCGCAAGAGGTGTAGGCTGTGCATCCGCGCCGCTCGCCCCAGCACCGCGAGCAGCCCGACGATGACGAACAATTCGCGTTCGTTATAGCGACCGATAAGCCGCAGGAGTGGATTCAGGATGAAGCGGCCCGCGAGAACGAGCCCGATGATCGCCGCGACTGTGTACAGCGCCAGCGTCCATCCCGGCGGCGCCGAAGGATCGGCAGGCGCGCGCGACAGGACCGCGATGATCGTAATCATCGGCACGATGCGATCCGGGGCCCGCTTTTGCGTCTGTGTGCGCCCGCATGCGGCGCCGCGGCTGCACACGGCTTGCGGAGCTGGCCGCTCATGCGCATGCGGAATCCTTTGCTGTTTCAAGTCCCCATGCCGGAACGGCATGACCGCGCTGACCGCAACAACATCCACAAGAACATCACCGACGACGACCTCGCCCTGCAGGGCGTTTTTGAAAGCCACGGTCGGCTGCATCACGCAGACCTCAAACATCCCCGCCGCTGCGCCGATGCCCGTTGCCAGCGGCGACACCGGTGCAGCGCAGAGCTCGATCTTCGCCGCAGCGGACTCTCGAGTGTCCATGCTTGCCGATCAGGTTTGGCAGGTCGCGCACCAGTGCGGCATCACCGGCGGCACGCAGGCCGGCCTCGATCCATCCTCGCTCGACGGCCGGTCGGCTGTCGTATATAGGTCACGGTGTCCGGTACAAAGCACGGCGCCTGTGTAGGTCCTGCGAGTTGCAGCGTGCAGCTGGGCTCCAGCCCAGGGTGCTGCCGCCCCGCACTTGCTGCTCCTGCTGCCCGCCGGCTGGCAGCTGGCTGGGCTTTACACTGGAGTCGGTGAGTAAGGGCAAGGCGGTAGCCACATTGACCGTACGTCCACGAGTTCCTTGTAGGGATGGTGACAGCCGTGCGTGGTGCAATAGGTCGGGAGTAGATGAGCGGTCGGTAGATGAGAGTATATTTCAGCGGAAGTATGTCTCCTTAACATGCTGCAATCAAACCAAGTGATACATTTAGCACAGCCTTTACATCCAAGCGTAATCACCACCCATACAAGCCTCATTTCTGTATCAAAGGAGATTACCCGCTTTGAAACGACTGTTTAGCGCAGCTTAGGAATCTGTGTAGATCCGGTGTAAAGCTGGCTTCCATCATGACGCGGGACAGCGGGTGCGCAGTCGGTCAGGCGCACGAACCAGAAACCGGCGCCATTGCTCACGGCGACTACACGTGCGCGTCAGCCTGCCGACCCGGCAGCCGTGGCTGGTCGGACTCCGGTGCTGATCGACGACATCGTGTCGTCCGGCCACACGATCCTGGAGACCCTCGCACACCTGCGCCGGTTGTCGTGCCGTCGCTTGTTCGTCGCCACCACAGCGCGGCCAGGGATCCCTTTTCGACGCCGCAGGCAGCGGCAGCAGGGGTCCAGCAGCGCAGCGTCAGCGGCAGCAGCGTGGCGCAGCGGCTCGGGCGTCTCGGGCTGGCGTGAGGGCAGGGTGAGCGCCTCCTGTGCAACTGTCAGCTCGGTCCTCTTCGCCACTACTCAGCTCAAATGGCCAGACGCCGAGGAGTCTGCTTAGAGGTGGTGTGCGACTGGGCCGGAAGACCTCGCAGTCAGTTGCAGGCTGCACGGAGAAGAAGAGCGGCGCACTGGAGGGGGATAAGCTGGGCCATCAAGTAGCTGTGGCCCAGCAGACAAGGCGCGCGCTTCAGGATGAGACTTTGTTTCCCAAGATAGAACTTTGTTCCTTGGGATACATCTTTATTTCCTGAGATGGAACATTGTTATTTCTCGACAGGAGGCGGAGCGCCGATACCCCGGACTACTCCACCGTCACCGACCACCCACACACCAACTCAACCAGGGCTGCTGATGAGACCAGGGACGTGTCAACCTCGGCCTTCGATTTCGACGAGCCGAGACAGCCAAGGAGGCCATTGTCTGCGCCTCGTGCTCTGCCAGCAGGACAAGTGACGGTTGCGCCCCGGGGCCCCGGTGATCGCTCGGCCTCGTCGCAACAGCAGCACGTCGTCTGTGCGTGTAGCCGCCCAAGCGGCAGCCGCGCTGGGCGTGCGACTTTGCTGGACGGCACACAGCCACGCGCAGGTAGCAGGCTCCGCGCCTCGCGATGCGCGCCCCTGGGGCTCTCGTCGCGGCGCACACACACACACACACACGCACTTACGCACACATGATGCACACACGCACACGCACTACAACACACACAATGCCAAAGCACGACAGGTGCACAGCACACACCCACACACCCACACACACACACACACACGCACGGACGCACTCACTCACACACACACACACAAGTTCTCTCATCACTCTCTCACGGGCAAGCACACGCTTTTCAACAACAGTGTGCGCCAGCGGATCAGCGGTCCGGTCGGGCTTCATCGGCACGCTGATCCGCTTCCGCCAGGTGGGCGCAGGCCCAGCTCCGTGTCCAGAAGGCGCTGACGCTGCCTGGCACGGCGAGAAGCGCTTCAGGGACAAGCGCGCCTCGTCAGCGACGGCGAGAAGATGGCGGCGCTGTTCAACATCGCGTGCTGCCACTCGCGGCTGGGGGAGGCGCGGGAGGGGCTGCTGGCGCTGTCAGGTGCGCCGGGGGCTGTGCTTCTGCCTGCGCTGGCGGCGCACGACACGCAGCTTCGTGGTCGCGCTGCACTACGTGCTGATGGCGGGATGATGTTCCCGCTGTTCGCGCGGGCTGGTCTAGCTGGCTGCCGCTGGCCAGGGCGCAGCCGTCGGAACGCGCCAGCCGCGTCTGCGCTCTGGCGGATGCGCCTAAGCGGCCCCTCTTCCAAGAACATCCGCCGATACCCCGTTCAGCAACCAACGGAGGATCGAGACACGCGCGAGATTTCAAAAATTTTTCCAGGACGATTCATGGCGACGATCGCTTTGGTGGGGATCGCGGCACCGATGCCAGTCTGGACCGATTCCACACTGAGTGTAACGGCTTTACGAACCGGAGCCCGACGGAGCTTACGGCACCCGATGACATTGTCACCTCGGGTTCGACCGAATGCGGCGCAAACTCTTGCTGTTAGCCTCGGCGCTGCGCTGTTTTTCTGGGGCAGGCGCGCGGCCGCACTTCTGGTCAGCGCAACCTCAGCTTGCCTGCCGGGGCCCTTGCATTGTGCTGTCCTGCGCCGGGCTACTTATTGGGGCTCCGCTTATCTTCGCCTACCCTGCGCTGGCCCGCTTGTGCTCGAACTCCGCCTTCACGGTCGCTTCCCTTTATGCCGAATTTCTGCGCCGCACGGAGCATATCTGCTCCGCAGGCCCTGGTGCAGCGATTACTGTCGAAGGCTGGCAACTACTTCGGCATCAAGATGCCCTCGTAACTGCCTGCCGACCCCTGCTCGCTTCGCATGCACCCGCCTGCCCTCGCGCTCTGCATGGCGCTGCAAGGCTGGTGGGGGCCGAGCCCTGCGTTTTTGAGAGCTGCGGTCGAATCTCATGGTCGTGGCTGCTGCTTGGATGTGGTCGTTGGGTTGAGCAGGCTGATTTTGCAGCCGATTTCACATTGTGAAGGGCCCGAGCCCTTGGTAACTAATACCACAGTCCTGATTGAGGTGAAGCACGTGCCACATTGCAGGGCAACTCTAGATCAAGCCGCAGCTGCTTTTACGATGATGGCAGCGCAATTTGTGGTGCTGAGAATCCGCGGTTGCAGCCCGCTGATTCTCTGAAGCGGTTGAAGGTCCTTTGCAGTGGAATTCGGCGACCGGCGGTCTCGGGAGCGGCTTATAAAAGCAGATCGGTCGTCCATACAATCTCCATAAGAACATACAGGGAACGAGATTCGAATTTCGTATGAGTTGCATACGGCCTTGAATGTCCAGCAGCACATTGCTTTGTTGTCTGTCATGCGTGCCGATTGGGGGTTCTGGAGAATCCTGAATGACCCGTTTGTACGAGATCCTGATTTCCATGGCGATTGTCGCCGTGCTGTTCGTGCTCGTTGCTGTGTTTCTCCCGTCCAGCCGTACCCTGGTTGAGCAGTCGGAAACCAATCGCCAGCGCACCATCGTGTTCGACACGCTCAAACAGCTTCCGTCGCTTCGGCGAGTGGAATCCCATCATGCTGCGCGACCCGCAGATGAGGGTCCCTTATCATGTGTTACAAATGGTTGGCACAAGTACGGAATATCGAATTGCATAGGGTTAAATTTTTCCCCTATTGTACAATCTGGAACATTGAACTAAATTTGCTTTTGACAGCTAGCAAGACCATTGAACCGTGCCATTGCAGATAGGATTCCGTTGCAATATCTGTGGTGCAGCGCATCGAACAGCCTACGATTCTGCCACTCAGCTCAGCAGCTCCCCTGCCCCCCCTTCACGTACTGGAGTACTGAGACACAGCCGTCTCCGAGCAGGGACACGCAGTACTTTCACCTCAAGTGTGAGGGAGTGTGGAAGAATGTCCGTCGTTTGCTGGATTATAATTGCATGAAAAGGCATGAAAGCAAGTGATTTGTGGACTGTGTCACTGAGTCACAGGTTGTCTGGCCCGGTGCCGCGCTGCGAGGTCAGGTGCCTTTTAAACCGGATCCGTGTGCAATGCGCGACTACGTATTTTTCAACGTACGAGGTGCGGCGGTAGTGGATGCCGCACGAGGTATCTGGGCGTCGGGAAAAGGAGTAGATGCCGCTTATGACATCCTTTAGCGACTGCTAGCAATAATATTGTAAATCCATCAATTAATCGACCTCATGACCGTATCAACATCACATTGCCAAGCCAGTTGAATTGTCATCCTACTGCTGGTGTAGATCGGCGATGAAGCTTCAGGTGTGCTTCAAAACTCATCTTCTGCCACATTCTCACGACGGCAGGAGCAGACCAGGCAGAGCTGAATGTACAGCTGTAAATTTGAACCGTGTGGGCGCGCGTTATCGTCCAGTTCTTCTTCGCAAGCTGGTATGAACGAAGGACCTGATTACGCTGCAATCATCCGGCGACGCGTGCGACAGGCACCCGCACCCCTTCAAGCGCTGAGCCCTCCCGCGCCGTGGCAACCGTATCGGCCCACCTGCTGGCGATCGCCGCCGCGGCGCCGGCGCTGGCGCAAAGCCGGCTCGTTCCGCCTGGCGGCGGCGATCCGATCGAGGAAGTCTACAGCCTGGTGCTGTGCAAGCGTACAAAAACATTTGGGTGCCAAGGAAAATATATGTCTGGGCGCTGCCAGCGGCATCAGCGCGGCGCACAACATCGATTGCGGCTTTTGCGGTGCACATGCGATGGTGTTGGGGTCGCGGCCTCAGCCCGCCCTGGCGCAACGACGCTGTCAGGGCAGCAACCAACCTGTGCCGCATGAATCGGGTTCCCCTCATGCCTGCCGGCGAAATCAGTTACACGTTACACTTTACACAACTCTTTGCAGTAGTGATTGAGAGCTCAGAACTATCCCTTCGTTGCCACGTCACGAAAACAATCAACGCCCAGCGAGTAAGTACTCTTCGCTGGGCGTTTTGGCGTTAAGCCTAACAGGTGAGTGTGCGTGTGCGCGGGGATGGAGCCACTGAGGGCCGCGCGCGGCAGGGAACTTCTGCCAGGGGCACTGGGCAATGTCTAGCATGTATCTGCAGGTCACGCACCCGTCGGCGTGACCCCAACGCCCAGCGTAAGCTGATCGGCCAAATGGCCGCTATCCTGAATCAGCACAGACGCAGGCGCGATGCTTGGCAAACGTCCAAAAGCGATGGGGTGCTCGGCTCCGCATGTTGGCGACTCTCCTGCCAACACCCTCTCATCGCGTACGCGTGTGGTGTTTGAGATGCGCACCGGACTCGTGCACTGCCGCCTTGCATCGCACATTGCAACTGGATAACCAACGTTGCCGCCGCACATACCCTCTCGCAGGTTTTTGCACGTCGCCCGGTACACCAACGCCGCCGGCAAGAACAAGACCCTGAATATTCCTGCCACCCTGCGGTCGGCAGACGACACGCAGCGCGGCGCGGTCTCTGGCGATCAATATATTCGCGGTTGCGCCATCGACCTTCAACGTCTTTTCGAGGAAGAGCGGGCGTAGAAGGCCAGGTACCAGCCCGGCCTGCCGTCGCGGCACCACTGTGCGTCGGCATCCCCACCAGCGGCAACACCCGAGGCTTTGCGGTGAGCGGCGCCTGCGGCATCGAATCGGGCCGGCTCGGCGACCCGAAAAGACCTGTCGCCATCCATGACTGCGTGAACCTGCGTGGCCCGCATGCGGACGCGCCCAGATAATGCCGAGGTGCAACCGGTGGGCTGGATGCCCGATAGCGTCCGCATGATGCATCCTGTTAGGCCCTTGTGATCGCCTTGCTTGCTGATGGCCCGCGGCTCTCTCGCGGCACTCTGCCTGCCCTGTGGCTCACGCAGTGTCGATCGCCGCCTTCTCGGGCAGCGTCGCCGCCCCCAAGCCCGCCAACGTCACCGCCGCCTTCAGCGTCGGCCAGGCTGTCCTTGATGTGAGGTTCGGGAGGCGGTAGGGGTGGGGCCCTTGGTCGCCTTAGTCGTTCAGTCGCACGCATTCATTCGCAACCCGACATGCATCGAAGCGCTTTCCAGCCACTTGCCGCAGCCGCGCAGGGTGATGAGTCATGCAGGCGGGCACGCACAGAGCATGAACGAGCTTCACGAACTGCTGTATGCCGAAGCTCCCAAGCCACAAAGGGGGGGGGGGGGGGGGTTAGACCCCGCCTTCCGTCGCAATGGTTTGCACGCCCTCACGGATACCCCCGGCCCGCCCCGCCCCATGCCCGCGCCCCGTGTGCACTCGCCGCCAAACGCCGACAGGTGGCCGCTTCAAACATCAGGCTCGCGCCGGGTGGCTCCAGGGCTTTCAGGCCCAGGTACAAATTCGCCTCTGGCTCTGTGGACTTCAACCCTTGCAGGTGGAACGGCTTGTGGCTGCCAGGATTTGTCAGGCACTTTCGTGGATCCTTGTGAACACCCTTGCCGCCTGACGGCGATTCGCTCGGTGTCGGCTGCAACCTGGCCCTGAAAAATATCAACGACGTCCCCGCCTATCACGCTGCTGTGCCAGAAGTCGAGGATCCAGGCAAGTGGGGCCAGTATCTGGGTTTGTGGTTGGAGCACGCGGTGCGTCTGATCGTTGCAGCCAGTAGGTGATGTCTCCACCACTCTTGAGTCGATGCGCATTGCAACATGCCAATTGTTGGATAAGGTAGTCGAGGCCACCGCTGCACGGCATGCACACACACATACAAGCACGCGTAGACACACGCACACGCACACGCACACGCACACGCACACGCACACGCACACGCACACGCACACGCACACGCACACGCACACGCACACGCACACGCACACGCACACGCACACGCACACGCACACGCACACGCACACACAACATACATGTGCACAGCACGCAGGCTTGCACGTGCACACCCTCTGCCTTGTTCTCCCTTGCCTCCTGACTGGACACCTCCATGCGCTTGGCATGCCCGCGCTCGCGAATTACGTCGGCACGGACTGACGGCCGGGATCGCCTTCAGTCAGACGCCTGACAGGACGGCCATTTCGTCAAGGGCTCCATCCCCCTGACTTCTGCCAAGAAGCTCTGAGCAGCTGCCGGGCAGCCTGGCGGCCTCGCACCGTCAGAGTGCGACTCTGCAAGCCGCATGCGCCGAGCACGGCCGCATCATCTGCGCCGCCCCACCCGCTGATCCTTGTTGGCCGCTGTCTGGACGGTCGCGCCCGCCCCGCCCCGGGTGTTGGTCTGCATTCGCACGCCTTGCTCGAAACCGGCAATGTGATGTTTTGTTCCCGTGCCTGACGCCGGGAAGGCTTACCTGGCTATCCAATTACTTCTGCTTCTTTGTTTTGGTTGTCACACAGCTACCACAATTTCTGGCAGCAGGCTGATGTCACCAGACAGCAACAGGCCACGACAACAGCTAGCGCTAGCGTCACTGACAGGATTTGTATATGAGGTGGTGCGTTTGAGCATGGGCGATCACGTGGCGTCACTGGCCACACAGCCGCCGATGTTGCCCCCACCCCCGACTGCGTGGAGGGCGGTAAGAAGGGACTACCTGCTCATGACGTGCGGCTCACAAGGGGACCGGAAGAAGTGTGCGCAAAGCATAAGGTCAAGCACGGTCCAAACAGCCATCCTTTACAAGAGCGGCATTGTTAAGAGGGGGTGCGTATGGAAGGGCGGCCGCACCCGTGTAGGACCGAATAAGCGCGTGACCTGGCGAACCGTCCTCGCCATCGGCGAAGGCCGGTGAGGCGGCGAGCAGGAGCGACAGGGCATGGCGATGGCATGAAACATGAGAATGGCCGATCATAGCCATGTCTGCCATGCGTGCTGCATGGCTGTCTGTGATGCGTAGTCATTCACAACCACCCCAGACAAAGCTAGAACCAGGAAAAAAGCACTACGAAATCGAGAAAGAGTACCAGCAATGCTGCTTGCGTTGCTTTGCTCTGTTACGACACCAGTGACCTCACCAGGGTCACCAGGCCACATTGTCTATATGGTAGCCAAGGCCCGCTCTCAGTGTTGGTGCGACACGCTGATTACGAGCATAGTACCTTCACTTATTACATCACAAAATTCCCTGGCAAATCGCGTGTAAAGCCCTCAGCAGCAGATCACCCAGTCGTCGACCAACCGCACTGTTCGGACAGCCCCGCAACTTCAATCGCCGAGTCGGCCATGCAGCCGGCTCAGCAGGCCCTAGTGGGCCAGATCCGGCTGCTCGGCCGCGGAGGCGCGCGTGCTTTGCGTCCGCCGCCGCAGCGTCCGCATCCGTCACGCGGCCAAACGGCAAATCGCTCGAACTGGCCGACGGGGACATCAAGCTACCATGCCGGCCGAGTGGGCTTGCACGTGGTCAATTCGATGGATGGCATATTCCTCGTGCCGGGCCTTGAGCCGGCGAGCGATCTCGTAAAGCAAGTCCTGGCGCTCTGCCGCGGAACTTTGAGACCAGGCCGGGAATGCGGCTTTCGCCGCAGCGGCGACCGCGAGCCCTATATCCTCTGCATTGCGGCCTGATCGCGCCCGTCTGATGAGGGGAGTGAGGCTTTGACTGCGACCCGACTTGGCTCCGATACGGCGGCGCACCGCAGCAGAGCCTGCATTGGTACGCCGCTCAATTATCTGGCCATTGAAAATCTGGTGGAGGCGATCCATGCCATCCTGCATTGAGCGGGTCGATGCCGATCCGCCGCGTATTTTCAGCGCGCCCACAGGCACTGCGGCTACAGCGTAGTGCGGCCATCCTCTGCCGCGCAGCAGCGGCCCCACGACCACTCGCCTCTTCCTGGCCCCGTCGACCGCCACCTGTGACGGCCCGCCGCCCGAAGTGGTCGGACGCGCGCGCTGCGCTGCCAGATCATGTGAGGGTGATCGAGATGACGCCGATGCCTCGTGGCTGCGGACAGTGGCCCCACGGTCGAGAAGGGGGCTTCGCGAACGCCGTGCCTTCCCCATGGCTTTGGGCGGCTCCTTGCCAGGCTATGTTTTCACACGCTTCGTATGGGAGGGTGTGGCCGAGACGGGCATCGGTAAAGAATATTTGTTGCACATACTCAGCTTTCTGAGATGACACATGCTGCTCGTCGCACCTTTTTGGTCCTCGGGGAGATCAGCAGCTGCCCAAGGCCGCGGCATGAGGTGAAGCGGCGCCCCTCTACGAACGTCTGGGACGCCTGCCCCGCCAGACGCTGCCTCTGCAGCTTGCCTGCCTCGCGCTTGAGCCTCTTCCACGCCCTCAGCTGAGTGATCCCCGGCTGTCACACCGTGAAAACAAAGGCTGCGTGCCTGACTGCTCTGTCGCGTGCGTAACCACCAATGTGCCAACACACGTGTGCGGACCAACACTCCTTCGCCTCCCTGCACCCTGATCAAGCACTCCGCAGCCCACTGCACCGACCCGCCGCACCAACAGGACCGCCTTGTCGGTTTGGTAGTTCATCAACAGGTACGTGGACCGACGGACGCTACGAGCTGGACAAGAACGTACGCCCGGAAGCTTTGCGCCGCCGAGTAGCTGACATACGTTACAGAGGATTCCATGTCGGTAGGTTGGTTTAGGTTCACGTTTCTGGATGCGTTGAATTCTTCAGGGTTGATCGTTTCCATGGTTTCTGAGTTGTTTAGGTCAATTAACGTGTTTTGGTGGCGGGTCATTTACCCGAACTGCTTGATACAAATGTACGTAGCCCCGAGGCTCCCCACGAACGAAATCGGACGAAGTACCCCTACAACCAGATCAACTTCGGAAAGCCGGGGATGATTCCATGAACACGGCTGGCTGGGATTCCACGACTTGTTGGTACCTCGTCGTGTTTTTGTGTGTGCGCCGGCTGCGGCAAGCCCTGGGGCGCAGCGCGCACATGCTGCTGGGGAGAGGTCGGATGCGGGGACAAGCCTTGATGCCTCAAACTCACTGACATCAATGAGCAGTGCCGCATGGACCTGCTAGGGTCCGGCTCCGGTCATCCGGCCGGATTTGTGCTGAAGTGCGCAGGAAATGGTAGCCTGTCATGGCTGGTTGGGTACGCGAGAGTCATTCTGGTCGGCAATCTAG
>NNCB01000958.1:0-13022 GCA_002317545.1 Scenedesmus quadricauda | reverse complement strand
CGCGGCAGCAGCCCCCGCCTCGCCCCGCCTCTGCTGCAGCTGCCGGCCTCCCGACGCCGTCGCGGGGCGCGACCGGCGGCGCCCCCGGCCCCCCGCTGCGCGCGCCCGGCCGCACCTCATCATGCCCAGACCTGACAGCGGCGGCGGCGCGGGACCGAGCGCTGCACCGTCCCCGTCCGCCGCGGTGCCGCGCGCTGTGGACGGTTGGGGATCACGGCGCGCCTGGTAGGAGCAGGCGCTTGCCTACTGAGGGGCGTACCCGACTGGCTCGCGGGTCGATCGTGATGGCGGATGGGCGGCAGGCCAGGTGGCACCTGGCGGCGGCGGCGGCGGCGGCGCAGACAGGTCGGCCGCGGCGCGCCGCGCGACGGAGCGGCTCGCCCCGCTGGCGGCGCTGCCTCGGGCGCTGCTCGGGCGCCTGTCGGCGCTGCATGGCCGTGCGGCGCCGGTTGGCGGGGCGCGGGCGGCCGCGGGCGGGGCGCACACGCCATCCCAGGGTCACCTGGACGGCCGCGGGCCTCGGCTGATGTGCACGCCCCAGCCCCTGTCGCAGCCGCCGCTGCCCGCGCAGCGCCGCAGCGGCGTGCGGCCGGAGGCCCTGGCGCCGCCGCCGTCGCGGCCCGCCGTCGCGGCCGCCGGGGCGGAGAAACCTATGCTGACGAGGCGCATGGCGGCGCGCGCGGCGGCGGTGGACCCGGGGCTCTCGAGCAGGCCGTCGGAGAGCTGGGCGCAGACCCGGCTGGGTCCTCGGAGGCGCTGCAGCGCACGCAGTCCCAGCGCGACGCTCGCGAGCGCCGCCGCGCCGCGACGCTCGCGCACCTGCGTGGGCGGCCGCGCGCGTCGGCGGCGGGGCAGCTCGCGGCGCTGCTGCCGCGGGCGCTTTCGAAGCACCGGCGGCAGCCGACGTTAGGGCGCCGCGCTGCGCAACATTCCCGAAGTGTCGGGGCCGGGCTGATCGTCGAAAGCCACCATTCTGGCGGCTACGACGTGCGGGCGGCGCCGAACAGTGCGGCCGCGGCGGTGCGCAGCGGCGCAACGTGCGACCTTCCGCGCTACTGCCCGGGCAACCTGTGCGGCTGCTGTGTTGCAGCGCCAGCCATGAGTTTCGGGCCTCAAACAGCAATTTCAGAGCGCGAGGTGCATATTGCCCGCGGTGCCCCGACCTATATGACGTCTCATCGCCATCCCGCACCCAGACCGCCCCACCCCACCCCACCCCACCCCATCCCACTCCCCAGGCCCTCATGGCCGCGACTCCCTCGGCGTCCTCGTCACCATCGTCGCCCTCCGCCCCCTCTCCAGCACCCACGCGCGCGCGCTCCTCGCCCGCGAGTGCGCCGGCGGCGCGCGCCCGGGCCCGCAGCTCGCCGCGCTCTGCATGGCCGCGCTGCCGGCCGTCGCGCTGCTGCCCGCCGCCTTCCTTGCCGGATACTACTACACGGCGCCCCAGAGGCTCCCGTCGGAGATGGTATTCCGCAGCCCTCGGCGTGTCCTGGTGGGCCACCGACCTGGCGCTCCTCGTCGGCGCGCTCGCGCCCGCGCGCGCGTCGCTCGTCGCGGGCGTGTTTGTCGCGCTCATGTTCGGGGCGTTCTTCAACGGCACGCACCCGACGCTCGCCGCTGCGCGGGGCATCGGCGGCGTCGGCGGCGTCGTCGGCGGCCGCCGACGGCGCTGACCGCCGCGCGGCGTGCAGCTACAACCGGTGGGCAGGAGGCCCTCGCGCTGTCGGAGTTCCGCCAGTGGGGCGAAGCGCGCGCGCGCGCCGAGCTGTCGGCCGCGCGCGGCCTCGGGCTGTGCCGCCTGGATGTGCTGCTGCCCGACAACGGGGACGGCCGCCTGGCGCGGCCGATGCCGCGGCGGCCGCGCGCCTCCAGGCGGAGTGGTCGCCGGCTTGCTGCGATGGCGCTGGGCCGCGGCGCTGGCGGCGCTCGCGGCGGGGGGCGCGGCGCTGCGGCTGCTCGCGTGGGGCGCGCTGCGGGTGACGCACGGGCTGCCAGATATATGGCCGATCACTATCCCGTCGCGAAGGCGTAGAACTGCGGTGTGGCCCAGCGCTGGATGAAGCTCCAGTCAGACTTGGTTCGCGCTAGCACGATCTGAGCATCCGGATTTTCATGATTCCACTTCCGGATCTCAAAGAAGTCGAGCCTTCCACTGACCGGCGCTAACCACGTTGTGCTGGACGCGAACACAGATGCAAACTCCGGGTCAGACTCAAGCGCCTTCTTCGCGTTCCGAGAGAAGCTGCACAAGCGAGACAATGATCGGAGCTGTGGCGCGCTTGGCGGTTGATACGTCACGCATCTTCATCGCTCCCACGTTGGAGTCAGGCTTATCCGTCTACATCGCCTGCACCCCTTCTCAGCCTGAAACGCCCGCTCAGTGCAGGCACCGTCCGGTGCAATGCACCCTCGCGTGAGGATGGGGGGCGTTTCCGAGGCTGGATCACGCGACACCCCGGCCGGATCCGGAACACGCGTATTCACAAAACGAAAGGCCCCGGGAAACCGACTTCCCGGGGCCTTGCATCCTGGTGCCGGAAATAGGAATCGAACCTACCACACGGCGCCGTACGAATGACGCCATCTCCGGCCTGGCCACACGATTCAGCGGTCCACTTTAACTGTTTCCAAAAAATCTCAGCGAGCTGCACTGTCTTTGATTGATCATTGGCAGGGTGCTGCATGAGAGCCACTGAGCGAGCCAGCTCTTTGGGGGTTATGTTCTAGTAAAGCCACTATCTTTGGCTAAGCACACTCAGGAATGCCATTTCTCTTCAAAGTAAAAATACTTGAGCTCTATGGATTAAATGCCCAATTTTTTGAGAGTTGACAATTGTTTCCAGAATGAGTACTATTGAAAAACCTTCCTTTTCGATGTATAGATATATCCTTCCCTTAATAATGATGGGATTTATGGTCTCATGCTATCAATCTCCAGTTTTAGACCCTCTGGACCAAGGTGAACGGATTGTTTTGCTTAGTTTATTGTCAGTGAGAAGTGACGCACCTTCATCCCGGCCTGTACGTACCCGTTCAGTGTGCATGTGACGATCATCTACCTCAAGCAGCCACAACAGTTTCACCAGCATACACGGGGCGACAGCGGGTGGTGGTTGAGCGCGCCGCGTCCTGCTGTATGCATCGAAAGGGTGAGCACCGAGCTGAGATCCTGCTAAATCAAGTGCCCAGCGCCACCCCTCGTCCAGACTCCACCCGCGGAACTGGGTTCATCCGCACGGGTTGTTTTGGCTAGTGCGTCCTTGTTGCTCTTGCCGCGGCTCGCTCATACCTCTCGGTCATCAGGCAACGTCGGCCGCTGCACGGTATGCCAGCAATGGCCGCTGGGCAGGCACCAGTGCCGCGTTTTCTCCTTGAGCGTGCCGTTGGCAGGAGGACCGGTGGTGTCGCGCCCTTGCGTGCGCGTGCTGCTGGACTCCCGTCAACCTGGCCATCGGCGGCGAGGGCGCATGTATGCCTAGGGCCTGTCGCGTTGGGGCACATCACTGGGAGTGGTGCAGCTTTCCAAGGGCACTTGATAGGCTACCGACAACACTTCACAGCAAGGTGTTTGCGAAGGACCGCAGCCCTGCATGTTCTTGCATGGGTCACAATGGCAGGGCCAAGAGCACGTGCACAACGCGCGATGCGGCGAGCAGCGGCACGCGGCGGCCTCCTCATCCCCTGATCCCCGGCACGCATGTTGCGCTGGGCGGCTGTACCCGAACGAGTTGGCCTGGCGGGGGTAGAGATCCGCTGGGATACCACAAGCCCGACGGTACCCCGCGCAAGCTCATGGATATTTCAAAGCTTCACCAAATCGGATGGAGGCATACTACCGAGCTTGCCGAAGGCATTAAACTAGCCTATATAGACTTTTTAAAGCATCAGGAAATATACAGCCGATTGATGAGGCTTGTGATACGCAAGGACGGTTTCGCCACAGCCTGGTGCGCGAACCATGTCTGCGCTTGCAGTCGCCGCCGCCGCCGCACGTGCCCGACCCACGCTGCGGGCCGGCCATTGCGCTCCAGCACCGCCTGCGCGAAGGCATTGGAGACCACCGTCGGGTCGGTGTTGCCGCTCTTCGAGGTGATCGCGACGATCAGCAGGAAGCCCGAATTCGCCTCGGTGACCGAGATGCCGCGCCGACATCCTACGTGTCCAGCCGCTGCCACCTGCCACGCCTGAGAGCGTCGTCAAACCCGGCAATCATAGCGCCCGATCAGCGGGCGCACATGGCCTGAATTTGCCGGGTTCCAGTGGCAGGCAGGCCAGGCAAGCCCAGGAGGGCGAGGGGCGCCGCGCATATTCGATCGAACCGGGAGAGAGCGAGCAGCGAACCGGACTCGCCCAGGAACCGATCCGAGCGCGCGCATAGACTGCCTCCAGGCGATGAACAGCGACGCCGCAAGCGCAGTGCGGGCCCCGGGGTATCGATCGCCCGCGTGCGCGCGTATGATGCTCCGCACCGCTGAAGAAGGTGCGCACCGCCCAGGGAAGCCGGAGAGGCAGTGACGCGCGTGCTCATGCCGGCATCTAGGTGCGTCGGCGCGAGCCGCACCGACGGCGGCGCGCACGCTCTCGGGCAGGTGAGGGCGCGCCCTGAGGGGCAGGAAAGGAGGGCGGCGAGGAGCCCAGATACGACCAGCGCCGCCCATAGCGGGCGCTTCAGGAGCCCGTGGGCTCATCGGCTTGGGCCACTCTTACTGCGTGGACGCATTGTATATGGACACCGGCG
Source organism: Scenedesmus quadricauda (assembly GCA_002317545.1). Classification (NCBI taxonomy): domain Eukaryota; kingdom Viridiplantae; phylum Chlorophyta; class Chlorophyceae; order Sphaeropleales; family Scenedesmaceae; genus Scenedesmus; species Scenedesmus quadricauda. Next base: position 8,281 of record NNCB01000958.1, on the reverse strand, counting down.
TAGAAACTTTGCGGCAGCGTCCCTTGCGTCGCCTCGTTGCGGCAATCATGCCGCACGCCAACCGCTTGCGAAGCGCCCCTCCTGACAGCGCTCGACCCGCCCCGCCCCCACGCGCGCGCGACCTCGCACGCAGATCGTTCATTTGGACGCGCTATGGCTCACGAGACTCCTTTGAGCCCGAGACGCTGCAGCTCTACCTCAACGGGGTGCTCCCAATTGATCTCAAGGCAAGCAGAGGGGACCCTGATCCAACAAGGCCGTGAGGCGCAGGGCGTGCTTCACTTTATATGAACCTCCGTGCGCTCGGGCCGCTCCCGACGTAGCGTCCGCGCCGCGGCGGCAATGCACGGCCGCGTGTTCTATGGACGGCAGCGCACTCTCCACTGCGCTTCCTCCGCCATCCTCGATTACAAGCCGCGCCGGCTCTGAAGAGCAGTTCTCCACCACCACCACCACAACGCGTCTGCCTTGTCCATGCCACTCGGTGCAGTGCATTGAGCTCGTACCAAGGGTCGAAGCGTGGTGGACATTAGTCGCTACTGCGCCGAGCGCTCGCAACCTGTCCGCAGCCCCCGGCACGCCAAAACCCCTGCCTGCAGGCCATGCGCGCCGAACCAAAACTTTGGCCGAGCCTACAGCCCGCGGGTACCCAGGTCCCTGATCCTGCTAACGTAACTGCATCCGGCAACTATTACGCCTTCTTCTGACCGGTTACGGCTGCTATCGACGACCTTTCAGCAGCTGCGGTAAAAGTTCACCTGCTGGGCTGCGGCAGCCCCCAGCCCCCGCGAACGCGCCAGCAGTGGTGCGTCACGACCTTGGTGCGAGCAATCGAGGGGCAAGTCGCGGGCTTGGGGGACGTCAAGCTCGTATCGACGCGACGGGAAGCGCGAATCACCAGCGTCGGCCGGTACGCCGCCATTTCCGCATAGAGCGCGCGTTCCGCTGCCTGCATCGCGGCGAGCCGCGGGCTGGTCGCGATGCCGGCGAGGATCGGTCCGTCGTGCAGGCCGGGGAGCGGTCTCGACTTTGCAGATCTCTGCTGTGTTTGCTACAACGGTATATAGGTCAGAGATACGCCGATTCTGCGTTGCAGGCATGGCGGCACCTTCACATGGCCAACCAGCCTTCAGCTCATTGGTCAGCACCTCGTTGGTGTGCAAAGTGCAGATGGTTCATGTGCATTGCTGCCCAGCGTCCGCCCGACGCGGCCCCTCCCAACCAGCGCGTGCACAACTCACTGGCTTTCATGGATCAAGAAGAGGCCCTCAGGTGATGGTCAACCACACCAAGGCACAGCAATCGCACCTGCGGGCGACTCAAAAGAAGTGGTCGTTGGGCAGCGCCGTTCCGACGAGCCGGCGGCAGGGCATCGAGCTGACCGCATCGATCCCCTTCGACCTGTTCAGCGATGCCATGCGCGGCTTCGGCATCATCGCCAGCGCCAGCTTCAACGACAGCGACATCACCATCCCGCCGCCGCCAAACGCGCAAAGCAGCGTGGGCAGTGAGAGCACATGCTGCCGGGCCTGTCCGAGCGCGTCTACAACCTCACCGCACCTACGAGCGCAACGTGCGACACCTCTGGAAGCTCGATGTGATAGAGGGCGAGACGTCCACTGGCCGCCGCCGACCGTACGGCGGGGCGCCGGGCGGCGGGCACGTGCGGGTGGAGGTCGCGGGCAACGGGTTCCTCTACAGGTGGGGCGCCGCGCCCGCCGCCGCGTCGGCGAGGGCGTGGCCTTGTCGGCCGAGAGGCCCTTGAGGGCTTCGCTGCCGCATTATGTCGGGTCTGTGTTGTGTGTTGGAAGGGTGTTTGTGTTCGTGTGTGTGTTTGAATAAGGGGTTCGCTGAAATCGTGATGTGTTGTTAGCGTGATGTGTGATAGTGTGCTTGTCGTGGGTGTGGGTGCCGTGTGCTGTAATCAGGGGCCCCCGGCCGCAGGCGGCCGCCCCCGCGCTTTTTCAGCAGCGCCTTCACGTCGGGATCGCGGCCGCGGAAGGCCCGATAGGCTTCGGCGCGGTCGGTCTCGTTGCCCGTCATCAGCAGGATGGTGCGGAATTTGTCGGCGACGGTGCGGTCCCACGGGCCGCCTGCTTCGGTGAAGGCCGCCCAGGTGTCGGCGTCCATCGTTTCCGACCAGAGGTAGCTATAATAGCCCGCCGAATAGGCGTCGGAGCTGAACAGGTGACCGAACTGCGGCAGGCGGTGCCGCGGCATGCCGATAGCGGCGAGCGTTTCGCGCTCGAACCTGTCGACGTCGGCGGGCGGCGTCGCCGGGACCGATGCAGATGGGCGAGGAGGAGCGACCGTAAAGCAGGGAAAGCTGAGTGCTGCCTGAAACACGTCATGGAAGCTTTTGCCGGTCCACAATTTTTTCGGCTGGAATGGTAACGACCTGGTTTCGGGAGAAACGCGCTTGCAACCCGCGATCACGCGTTTTGCGACGACCAAAGTTTCGCCGACGGCTATCGGCATCATGCTCGCGGGCGTATCAGAAGCGCACCTCGACGACGCAGACCTTCGAGCGAAACAATTTCCTCAACCGCACCTAGCCCGGGCATCCGCGCAAAGAGGCGTGCTGCCGGGCTCACAGGGCACCTGCGATACGAGCAGTTGCACCGTCAGCACGCCGCGCTGGCTCACCGGAGCCGTTTGCCTGTACTTACTCGCGAAAGCCTTTCAGGTACCTGTAACGAGCAGTGAAGGGATTTAGCGACCAAGGCCCAAGTCACTTGCGAAACAGGTTTCAAGCGGTCTTTGTAGGCAGCCTTCTCCAAAAATAGTACCTTTGGCCTTGATGCTGGACGTAGCCAGCCGTAGTTCCTTTTCCTTTTGCCGCTGTCATCATCGGCGTGCCTGTTGGCTAGTCACCTTTGCACAGCCTTCCCTGTAACATGAGGGCTCTCAACACTTTGAAACCGCCTCATTGCTCTAGATGTATGCATGGTGTCCTGCAAATTCTCATGCAGCTCAGCACAAAGCAATGTAGGTAATGCAGAGTGTCCACGCTCATGTGGTGGGAGGAAGTTGTTGCGCCGGCGAAATACATTGATAGTTTCTACGCCGGCTTATAGTGGATGTGTTTGCGTAGAAGGTTCAGTGGATGTCAGACATGCGTTGTTCAGAGCACCAGACGGCGGTCCGATACCCGATGAGAAAGTGGTAATTGGCCCCGAAGTCCAGGTTTAACAGCTTCATGACTACGCTTCGATGCTGCGACAGGTGAGGCAAACAGTGCAGGGCAGCCACCTCGGCACGGGCATTTGGACGGCAGCTAACCGGCAAGCGGCGTACCACACGTCATGGCTCGTGCGTGACATAATGCTCGTTACAGGCGGCTCATGCGCTTGCAAAATGATGCTGACAGAGCGTTCAATGGGATCAGCTGAGCTTTTCTGAGGGACTTTTCGGGTACGACCAGGCAGTCCGTTTCCTGCGGGTCGCCGGGCTTGATTTTGAGAGCAAACTACCCGTCCATCGGAACAACCAATGGTTCCCTTGCGGGGCGACTAGCCGGATGAGCGAAGGCGAAGGACGGCCGCGCAGCTGTTCGGCAATGGATGTGTGATCGGGCAGGCGTTCGTTGGGAAAGTGGACTGGTAAGAAGAGCGACGCAACCTGGGGCGTGACCAACAGCCAGCATTCCTGCTCGTGCTGCTGGCGCAGACGGCCGTGTGTGTGTTGCGCGTGTGCCCTTGCCCGGGCACGCCGCCGAGGCAAGTGCGATGCGCCAGACATGGCCAAACCGCATGTTCCGCCAGCGCCACCCGCTCGTCGACTGTTCGACCGAGGCCAGAACCGGATCGCGTACGGGCTCGCGCCGCCGCCTGATCGCGGCTGTCCTCTTGGCGCATTCCTCCCCTGTGCCGGCCGTACCGGTGCGTGCCCGATGCTGCACCGCCGCATGCCTCGTGCGGGCTGCCGCTTGCACAGGCGCCAGGCTGGCTCAGTGGCCGGCCCCCGGTCTCCAAATCAACGCCCGCCGCAGCATCGACCCCCTTACCCGCACCACGACCGGCGTCGCGCTCGATCCCAGCGCCGACGCCTTCACCGCCAGGCATCCCTCGCGCCCTCGCCGCCGCCGGCGTCGCGCTGCCGACCAGCCAGTCGGTGCTCAACTACGGGCTGCTGGCGCTCGCGTTCGGCGGCGCGCGGCTGGCGCGCGGCGGCGCGCTCGCGCGGCCGTGGTGGTGCTACCGGCCCTTGCCTTGGCGGATGTCGAGGCAAATTCCTCGTGGTGAAGGTGCGGCGGCGCAGCAACGGTGCTGAAGCGGCGCCCAGGCTGCCCTGCGCGCTGGGGATACATACGTGTGCGCGCGCCCGGCTGCGCTCGTCTCTGCCCTTGCTACGTGAGCCGGGGCTCGTGGCGTGGTATGCGCCTTGCTCGGCCCCTGCCGCGGCACACCCTCTAATCCTTCAGGTGAAACCCAGCCCCCGGCCTCGCCCTCCGCCTCCGCCGTCCCAGTCGTGCGTGATCAATCCGAGCCCATGTCCGTCGCACGTCTCGACTGCTTCACCATCCCCGTGTCATCGCGCTCTCCTATTTCGTCCTCTCTGCCCGCTACCGCCCCCGCCACTACGTGGCCGCGGGCGTGTGCGTCGCTGGCCTCGCGCTGCTGGTGGCGAGCGAGGGCGTGAGCAGCACGGCGGGGCCGGCGCCGCTGCTGGGGGACGCGTGGTGGTGGCGGGCGCGCTGCTGTACGCTGTCGCCTGATACGCAGGTGTGTATGCGGTGGGGAATGCCGCGTGTGCTGCCTGGACACCGAGGGAGCTGCTACTGCCGAAATAATTTTGCCGCAGCCGAGGCGTACAGCGCAGCAGCTTCCGCGGTAGTGATTGCGCCCGCCGATGCCAGGGCCGGCCGCCGTTCGTCCAATCTGGGGCTTCACGGGGCGTTCTCGCCAATAACGGCGTGCTGCTTTCGCTCGCTGAGGCGCGCCCATGTCACGGGCCTGCCTTCAAACACACTGCTTGTCGTCCCCACTGCCAAGCTGCCCGCCCCCAACTTGCATCTCACAGGAGCTGTTCCTTGGGGCCGCCTCCACAGCTGAGGTGTTGGGCATGGTCGGCGCCTTCGGCGCACTCATCGCCGCGGCGCAGGCTGCCCTGCTCGAGCGTGGCGCGTGGGCCGCGCTGCTCGCGCCCGACGCCGGCGGCGCGGGCGGCGCCGGGCAGGCGGAGGGACGGCACGCGTTGGTGCAGTCTGTGGGCGTCGCGTTTGGCGCCTTCACCGCGGCACTGTTCGCCTTCTCGTCGCTCGTGCCGGTGGTGCTGGTCTGGGGCGGCGCGACGGCCCTCAACCTGTCGCTGCTGACGTCAGACATGTGGGCGGCCGCCGCGCGCGTGCTGCTGTTCGGCGGCTTCGGCGGCGCCGGCGGGTGGTTCGCGGCGTCGCTCGCGCTCGTCGCGGCGGGGCTCGTGCTGTACGCGTCTGCAGGCAGCGCCAAGGCGGACGACGGGCGCGGTGCAGCCGGCGACGGCGGCGCGTCGGCGCTGCATGCGAGTGCGCGCGGCTTCGAGGCCGTCCCTGTTGCTGACGAGGACGACCACTTTTCGAGTGAGCAGCGGAGCAGCGACGGCTTCGACGCGCCGGAACAACGCTCGGGAGGATCTCATGACCAACAACAGGAAGCGCGCGCGGATCTGCTTGTTCATGGCAGCAGGCCCCGCTGCCGCGGCCGGCGCCGGCTGCACGGCTAGCAGAAGGCCGCAGCAGGGCCGCAGCTGGAGCGTGCTGGCGCCAGAGACGGGGTCGAAGCCATTCAGTGGGGCTCGCCGCGCGCGCCGACGAGAGCGGCCAGTGCACGCTGCTGCTGGCGCCCCGGGCTGACGTGACTGGCCTGGCGCGGCCGGCTGACGCCAGCCATGCCGGCGGCCGGCAGCTGGCGGCGGTTGGTCGGGGCTCCGCGGCAGCCTGGGGCTTGAGTCACGAGACAGCTTTTGCTGCGGCCTCATATGCGAGAAAGGCGGCACATTTGTGCTGCGTAGCAGTGCGCAGCCGCCTTGCCACCCTTTGGCTTTACAGGTGGTATATGGTACATTGTATTTTTCCATGATTTTACTCCATGTATGTTTAAACCTTCTCACGCAGTATGGTATCCCGTTGTGCTGTCATTAGGCAACCCGACAATATGTGTAGATGCCGCATGGCCACTAAACCCTGGCATACACATTTGATCGTAGCCCAAGCCTGTCCATGAGGCACTAAGCCGTCACTGGCTGAGCCCTAGCTTTGCTGTCATCATGCAACAAACCGTCTTCCGATTCCGATCGCAGCCTCCACGACCCAATTCAGATCATCGAAGATATGGAAATGACAGGTGAGGGCGTCAACAGATATTTCGACGATTATCGAAATGGCGTTCTGGAAATCTTACGCACGTTGTCATTGCGAGGAGCCGAAGGCGACGCGGCATTCCAGAGCAGGCGTAAACCGCTCTGGATTGCTTCGCTCCGCTCGCAATGACGAGGGGCAGGCTAAACCGTCCCCTCTTCCTTCTCCGCCTGCTGCCGTGCCCACATGTCGGCGTAGAGCCCGCGCATCGCCAGCAACTGGTCGTGGCGCCGTCTCGGCCACCCGCCCCTTGTCGGCGATGATGATCGCGGCCAGGCGCAACGCCGCCCGGGTACGCTGCTGCCAGCACCGGCAGGTGGCCTGCCTGCCGCGTTGCCCGCAGTGGTGTAGTCATGGGGTGCGGCGAGGGCGTCAGCTATCATAACAGCAGGTGAGGATGAGCGATGTTGGCCCCGCACGGCGCCTCGCAGGAGGCGGTACGTGAGTCAACGTTAATTGTTGGGGACCTAGTCGTCTTAACGCCAAGGCGATCTGGCGGTATGGGCGACGCGCCAAAGTGCACAGAGCGTGGATTGCCCATGGGCCAAAAAGTGGACCGACGAATGGTCGGTCGGCGCGAAGACCGCCGTTGGCCGCGCTGCTCGGCCTTTGAGCCATTCGGCGCAAAATGTTACGTCAGCCTCAAGAATGGATCCGCAAACCAAAAAGCGGCGACGCACATTCGGAGATTGCTTGGGCAGCACCGCTTTCGATCCCGCTGGAGGGGACTTTGGCACCTTTCCACTCCTCTTTGAACTCATTAAACTGTGCATTAAGTAATTTCGGGTAGGGAGCTCCCGAATACGCTGGCCCGCGGCCATCACCTGGGGGCTTGCTTTCGCTTTTGTTAGAGCCGTGCACGGCCCTAGCGCCAGCCATCACTGCTGTTTAACAGGATAAGGGTGAACAGCTACGCGTGGATATTGACGCTGAAGGATGGGCAAATCGTGCGGGCCTTCGCATTCTTCGATGCGAAAGCATTCGACGATCTCTGGACGCGCATCCCGCCGGTTGCAGAATGAGTTCCTAAGAGGCGGTGGATGGTAGATGGCGCCATCTGCCGCTTCTGGCTGGAAATGTGAAAAGCCTTGCTCGCGGCTTCGGGCGCGCGTGCGCTGAGGCTGCGAGCGGTCTTGGGGCCCCCCATGCGGCCGCCCTGATCGACACGGGCGGCCCCGGCCACCACGGCTACCCGGCCCAGCCTCATGGCACCACCGCCGCGCTGGCGGCGGCGCTGCAGCAGCTGTACGCCAGCGGCGCGATCGGGCTGATCGGCGCGCTGGGCGGCAGCGCAGCCGCGGCCGCGGCTGCGGGCGCGGCGCGCCAGCCCAGCACGAGCGCCAGCGGCGGCAGCAACGCGTCGCACTTTGCGCTGGCGCTGCCCCACCGGGTCCTTCGCCCGACGCACCTGCAGGCTCAGCCACACCCGCGGCCTCGCAGTTACCCCAATCGAGTATCACGCCAGCCACAGCATGTTCATCCACGGCGGCTGCGCCTTTTCGCGCCCAGCGGCGCCCGAGCCCGCACCGCACCAGGACCCGCAGCCGCAGCCGCAACCAGAGGCTGCTGCAGCCGCCACCGCTGCTTCGGGCGGCCAGCAGAGCGGGGGCGGCAACCGCGTCGGGCCCGAAATGCTGGACGATCTGGTCGAGCGCACCCGGGACCGGCGGCAGCGCGGCGAGCTTCTCGATCATGGCGCGGGGGAGCGGGGCGGACGTGTCCGACCAAGACGGGATCGACGGCTCCAGAACGCGGGGGCCGGTCGACAAGCCCGGAGCCTCGCGCGACTCTTACTGGCGACCTCGGCGTCAAGATCATCCAGCTTACCTATAATCCGTCCAACCAGATCGGCGACGGCTCGATGGCGCCGGGCAACCGCGGGCTGACGCCGCTTGGGCACAAGGTGATGGAACGGCTTCAGCGAGAACCGGCAGCCGCGACGAC
>NNCB01000957.1:0-13024 GCA_002317545.1 Scenedesmus quadricauda | reverse complement strand
CAACACTACGCCGCTACGCCAGCTGATCACATATGTGCATACACTGCCCACACCCCCGCACACCGGCACACCGGCGCGCCCGCACGCCTGCACACCGAAACACCCACCTGCCAGCGGCTCCCCCCACTTCATCTCCACGCGGCTCCGGCCTACGGTGCGGCGCTGCGGTCGCCTCCTTGCGGCCTTTCCGCAGGTGCCGCCGCCCCATCGTCGTCTTCGACATGATTGGGAAGCGCTCGGTAACCTTAAAAAACGGCACGACCGTCAGGAATGCTCACTGTCAGCGCCGCCGCGTCCTGCGGGGCAGCGAATGTTGCCGCGGCGCGGGGGTGCAGGCGTGGGTCGACGGGGCGAGAGGCTGCGAGGGTGGGGCGGGCCATGAGGATTATGCGCGGAGGAGGGGACATTGCCTGGCACGCATCAGGCGAAGCTCGAAGCGGGGACGCTGAAGGTCGGCGATACGGTGCAACTGAGGCGAAGGGCACGCTGGGCCATGTAAATGTCGATTAAGAATATTCCTATATCAGCTTCTTCACGCGGCGCCGCGAGCGCCAGCCAGATCGTGCTGGGATCGGCGATCAGGATCTTGTCGGGATCCTTGTCCCAAATGTCGTCGATATCCTCGGGATAATGGCCGGTCGTATCGTGCAGATGAACACGCTGCCCGGAATGCGTAGCGACTTGTCCTTGACCGACGACAGGAACTTTTTGGCCGGCAGCACCTTGCCGCGCTGGACCCCGTTGATATCGGGGACGATACATTCGACTTCCGTCGATTTCACTGCGCCGCTGATCCTTTCCCCAGATCGCCGACATTGCGCCGACGCACCATCGCTGCCGTTTGGCGCGGGACGCCCTTGCGGTGGCTGCCGCTGCGCTGCTCCAGCGCGCTGACCGCACCGATGAGTCGCGGCTAAATGGGTGCCAGCGCAATGCCGATCAGCGGGAACAGGAAGGCGGCGGCGGGCGCGTCGCGCCATGCCGAAATCGTGCCGGGGGTCAGCCCGTCGGCGAGCGGCAGGAGGCGAGGATGCTGAGCTGGCCCGAGCTGCGACAGGCATGAAGCGCGACATGGCTCTGCGGATTGAAAGTGAGGGGTTGGGTATGTTGGTGATGAGATGCTGCTATGCCGACACCCATGCATGCAATGAGTGCATGGACGCTGCACAGAGGCAAGCTTGGCGGCAAACGCATCACGACCACTGCACGGGACTCAAGCCAACGACAGCGCGCTTGATCACACAACATTAGGCTGTACGCATACATACAGGCACAGAAGGCCGGGGGCATGGATGCCAGGTGTGTGGCGCGCACCACTGCTGCGGGTGGCGCACGGCGTCCAGACGGTGTTTACCGTAGCCCACCGGCGATGTATGGATTATTACAGGCGGGACAGGCCAAAAGAAATGGAACATATCCCGGAAATCATTACCAGTAACGAACAAAGCAAAAATGAATGGCGCGCCTATTTACAAGAAGCATTAAAAATATTAGACCAGCAAAGTAAACAACTGATCCTGTTGAAAGATTATGAAGGTTATAATTACCAGGAGATAGGAAAAATTCCGGTCTGAATGAAAGCCAGGTGATGTACCTGCATCGTGGTCGGCCATTGGTCAGCAGCTGGCACAACCCATTCCACCCCTTCAACTTGTGGGCGCTGGCTTCGCATGCCTCGCGGCGCGCCTGTGCCATTGCAGGGTTGTCTTCGGTGTAGTCCTCTGTGCTCCAGGCTGCGCAACAGCTACCATCTGGGTGCCTTGCAGCACACCTGCCGGCAAGTCACCATGGACTGGTCTTCATCTCTGATGGACCTGTGCCAGGGGGTGAGGGGGTGCCTTTGAATCATGGCAATGCTGCAAGCTGAAACAGATATGGGCAGACGAGGTGCATCGAGCATGATGCATGGGGCGAGGTCACGAGCTACCACAAATCCCAGACTCTGACTTACCTGATGAACGATTGATGCCGTCTTGGTTATGGATGTGGTGAATTCTCTGCCCTGAGCCGCCCGCCTGAAAGCCATATCACCAACGCGAGGCAGCAGCAGCTTTCAATACTGCCAGGCGGCAGGTGACTATATCTGTTCGATGTTGTCACAAATCAATAAATGCCTGTGCGCGATCGTGAGCTTGGAGCGGATGCCAACTTGCAGGCAAGTGGTGCAGTGCGTTCATGATCAATGCAAATAAAATGCAATTTGTCAGGGCTGCTGACTTCAGATTGCATGATGGATAGCTCTGAAGCTTACGTGTACGAAAGTTGCTTATGAATCTCTAACGGCTGTTCCCTTGGCATAACTAATAGGCATACTGTTACATGTCACGCACACATGTTTCACTTTCCAGCTATGATAGCTTACAAAGATGATTGATGTTCTTAAATCAGACATACGTGATGATTTTTCCGGGAAATGATGTGAACCATAATTATTGGAACAATTAGAAATGACACAATCCATTCCATAAGTATCATGATAAGCCCTTACAAAAGCAGTGCAGGCGCACGCAGCGGCTAGCCGGCTATGCTTTCATACAGCCCACCTTACGGTTGCAAATAATCAGTCAGCCACCCTGATTTCCGGCGCGAAACGCAAAACGCCCAGGCTTGCTTCCAGCTCTTTCAGTGCTTCAAAGATCTTTATTGCATCATGTTTGCAGGATCCCTTTGGAATTGGCAGAACCGATATTCTCAACCATGTCTTCAGCGCCAAAGTATCAGGCTACAGCGTACCACGGCAGTAGCAAGTATTTAAGATTATTAAAGAGCTGATGAAACAACAAACCCAGCCTGAGCTCATCCTGCACGTGCGTTTTTCAGCTGTTCGCAGGATGCAGTGCTCAAATACAAATGCACCAATGCAGAAGTTGTGCTGCACCAACTATCCATCACTGCACACATGGCAGCGAAAACGCGCGAAGACTGATGCAGTCTGTAAATCAGTTCAGGATGTTTCTTTCCCAAATGACAAAGGGCCATTGGGAATAGGTGTGAACACGATCCAGAAGTTGGATGTCAAATCGCAAAATTCCTTTGGGATCAGAAGTTGTAACGCAGTCCCACCAAAGCTGAACCGATAAGCTGGCTGTTGAAGCCAGAGGCAAACTGCCAAGCAAAGATGCATCCTGCTGGCGGCAATGCCACACGATCAGCACACGCCGAACGGAGTGCACCACCCGTTGTTGCAACGTCCTGCCCTTGTTTGCAACCAAGCTTGATAATGTCAACTGTTCACTCACTTAACCGCCTTTCCCGGATTGCAGCCAGGTAAATAGTTCCTTCCAGAGATCAATTTCCGGCTCAGTCTGAACCAGCATCTCGTAGAAGTCCCGCCCAGTCCAGGACGATCGCAGGAGACCGGAGTAGAGCAGGCCGGGATTGTGCATCTGCGCGTAGAGGCGGCAGTTGGCCATCCGGAGCTTGCTGGTAATGCACTCGGTAGGTATAGCCCAGCGATATATTGTCTAACGTTCTACCGAAAGAGCCATCCTGGCAGATATCCATGAGTCCGGCACCACCGGCACGTCCGTGCGACGCATTGATCACAGAGCAACTGATCCACTCATTGTTGTTGGTCGTGATCCGTAGTCTGAGCTCCATTGAAGGTGGTTGCCAGCACCCAACTGCCAGGGCATGGCACGGCTCATCTTTACGCCTTAATAATTTGAATTTCATATTGACATTTTGGTGAAACACAGGCGAAGCTGAAAACCTGTAGAAAAGAGTAAGCACTATTTCCTCACGCAAACCCAATTGTTTTGCAGTTGGCGCATTCTTTCCCTCATCTAGTTGCACTATATCACAAAGCTGCGCGGGCACGTCTCGCCCCTGAAGCCCTGCGCACCTGTCAGCGTTGCCCTGCGTGGCCCTGAACGCGTTGCCAGAGTCCAGGCTGGCCTGGATGTCGCTCCGCGCCTGGATGTTGGCCAGGAGCGGTCCGCGTGTCACTGCCGGTCGTGCGGCCCTGGCCGAGCGTTTGCGGTGCGAGCAGGCCAGCTAGAGGACCAGCGGCTTGCAGGTTTCGCAGCCGTCGCCGTGGCCGAAGGCGTCAAGTACCTCGTTGTAGGTACGGAGGTTGTTCATTTTAGTCAGACACGCTGAGGTGTAACACCATAATAATTGCTTAAAGGTTTGCGGAGATTGGGGCAGGGCATAGAACAGGCCGCATTCCGGCAAGCCAACAGAACGGACTTTGCCTGCGGGGTACCGTTGATCCTGATATTTTGCGCATACCACATTAAACCTAAACTGTATCATAAAGGTAATGCCTAAAGCCAGGGTAAGCAGCATCATAATATTATAGTTGCCATACTGCTCTTTCTTAAACGCTTTCAGGCCCAATAAATAGGTCAGGCTACTGATTAAGATGGCTACTGTTGCGGTAGAGAATGGCGGGCATCAACAGCATTGCCAGCGACTGAGGCAGCGCCAATTGTGCGATTCGCACGGCCTGCTGGGCGCTGCGGGTGGACGAGTACACATCAGGGAAGACGGCGCATGCATCATTGTGGCCGGCGAGCGGGCTGCACCATGTCAGCAACGCACACCGATGAGCAACAGACCACGCGCACACAATCGAAACACGACTTCGGATTACGACAAGGAAAAGCTGCAGGAACGTCTGGCGAAGCTCGCTGGCGGCGTTGCAGTGATCAAGGTGGGCCGGCTTCGGCCGATGATGCTCCAGTGAAAAGGATCGCGGCCGGTGATGCGCGGGGGGTGAGGGGCAACTTTGGTCCCTGGTGATGAAGATTTGATTTGCAACGCCCTATGCTCTGATGTTTTTTGGGGTTGCTAGACGCAATCCATTACATGAACAACATTCATTCGCGACAGATCTATCCAACCCTGGTGCGTCCGCTGCTGAGCGCAGCCCACGAAGCGCGCGCCCAGGCATGCCGGCATGCCGGGGGCACTGATCTCTGTCCCATTACATCTTGCAACAATATTCTTTTAAATCTATTCCTTTTCCCAGAACAGGCTTAAAAATATCGCCTTCAGCTTTTATTCTTTCCAGTGCATTGTCTATCGTAAAATCGGTTAGTTTAAGTCCTTTCTTTACTTCCTCCCAATGCAGCGGCATGGAAACCGTAGCACCAGGCTTTGGACGAACGCTATACGGAGCCGCTAAGGTAGTCTGGGGGCCGACCTTCGGGCTCACCGATGCGGCCCTCGGGCTGTCCTCGGCATGTGAAGAGCGCCTCGCTTGACGCGCCGCTGCTGGCGCCGCCGATCTTTCGCGGCACCTTGGGCGAGCTGTTCGCAACAGCGAGCGGGCAGACGGTGTTCTTCGGCATCGCGATCACCTTGGTCGGGATCGTCATCGTCGCGCAGGCGGGGCGGCGCAAGGAACGCGAAATGGACGCGGCGATCGCCGAGACCGGCACGTCCGAGTTCAATCTCCGCAAGGGCCTCGCGATCGCGGTCTTTTCGGGCATCATGTCGGGCTCGCTTGGGGTCTCGTTGCCGACGCCGGGTCGGGCGCCTGCTCTGAGCGTTGTGTGCATGCAGGTACCTAAAACGTGAGTTGCGTGCGCAGCGCGTGCGCGTGCTTTTGTGTGCACAGGTTGTACTTAGAGGCAACAAATCCCATGCATCCTCAGCCTCCTGGCACATCCTGCACGCTTTGCACCACACGCCCTTACAGGCTCTTGCAAGCGCTCAGCGTCATGCATCAACAAGCGTCACACTTTTTGAATGCAATTGAGGAACCACAAAGTGGGGTCACGCTCACTTTCCTTTAAGACGTGCGTTTGTGCCGGGTTTGGGGTGCGCCACGATCATCCCCCGCTGGCCCTTTCCGATGGGCGCAAACAGGTCTCAGGCCGCGCGTCGAATACTGGTCGGGGCGGGTACTTAGGTTAAGGCGCTCTTCGGGGAAGAGGGGTGAGGGCACAGCACCCGCGCGCGGTGCTGAAGCAGGGTGCTGCACAATCCCCTGGATTCGGGCCTCCCTTATGGCCTGTCACTGGGCTGGTGCACTCGGAATGGGCGCCCGCTCGGCCGCCGCATATGGCCAAGGGTTATCCCGACATCACGCAAAAGGCGAAACCGTTCGAGATCGTCATCCCAGGACCGGCGGGCAGCCTGTCGGGCGAGCGGCGCACAGCGATGGTCAATTTCATGTTCATTATAGCGGCTTCGAAACTGACAGGTGCAAAAACGAAATCGGCGCCGGTGATCACGGAACGATTTTCGTATTTGACGCCGTTCCGTGTGTGTCGAACACAAAGCCTGATGTAAGAGCATATTGACCGAATGGCCATTAATATCCAGTTCCTGGCAAAACGTATGATATTGTGCCGGCTTATATGATCCGCGCATTTGGCGGAGCCTTATATTTATTCGGTGCGAGCATGGCCGTGTATGAAATGTGCTACAGATGCCCTATTTCAATGCGCAGATGTAAATTTGCATTATATCACCCGGATTGATGCCAGTACACCGTGGTACCCCGTCCTCAGCGGCATTCACACCAGTGACCACGCAGTGGTAAGCCAATGATGAACCCCGCGGCGGATTACGACACCCCTCCCGCCACAGCGCCGCCGCCGCCCGAGTCACTTTTCCACTCAGCTCTTGCGAGGACGGCACCGGCTCCATCACAGCTTATAGTGCAAGGCGTTGCCCCTCAAAAGAGCGAGAATGGTGCATCCAGGGCCACATGTCGGTTTCAGTGCAGGCGCGATTGATCACAACTGCTGAACAGCCGGCCCTATTGTTGGTGCCGCTCTAATCGTTTGTTATTGCGGCGCCAACATTGATCTCTTCAAGGCCCGCTCCCCGTGCCGCCGGCGCTAGTGGCTAGCTGTGAATGGCCAACTGGCGCCTGCGGTGTGGTCGGTTGCCACACACCACCTGAGAAACCGCGGCTGCAAGCCGATGCGTGGTCAACAACGAATCACTTTTCGTCGAATTGAAACAGACTGCTCAGACTACTGTGCGCCTCGTGGCCGCGAGCCGCCCTTATGCCGTTTGCTGTTCGTCGCACGCTGGTGCAGCTGCCTAGTTCAACGGAAACATTCCTGTGGTAGATCGTCTTCAGAACAGCTACCGGCGGTTATCATAGATGAGAAATCTTTACGCATTAAGTGAACCAGAAGTGCGGCAAGATTTTTTTGATTTCTGCCTGATTTCCTGCGATGAGCCAGGTGCGGTTCACGCGGACAGGCACGGCCGAGGGCGCTCGATCCGTGCCGGCAACGCTCCGAGACGCTGGTGCCTCGATTCTTGCGATCGGCGGCCCCAAGCGCGCGCAGGCCGAGTCAGAGGCGCGAGTGCCGCCGCTGGCGCACTGCGTGGCAATAGCTCGACATTGCAGACGTCGGCAGAGCATCACCGTCAATTCACGCACATCACCGCCAGCTTGAGCAGATTGCCGCCTCCCCCGCTCTCGAGCAAGGAGCGAGGGCCACAAGCATTTTGCTGCTCTGTCGTATTGCAGCGTAGAACATCACTGTGACATTATTGCCACGGTGTGCGCGGTCATCTCATGAGTTACACAGGGCGATGCGCGGCATTGCCCGACAGCGTACACACAAGCACACGCACATACACTCACGCGCACACACACATACAGACAGACAGGTGCACACACTATACACACTCATTGTGGGGTTGAGGTTGACAAAATCACGGAAGGTTGCTCCTATGTCGGCGGCAGCTGCCCAGGTGCTACCAGTTTGACACGGTGACATGAAAACGTGTGTGGGCAGGCCTTGAGCCTGGGTTGTTGGTTGCAGCTGGAATGGTGACCTCCAGCAGCATCCCAAGCAACCGCGCTGTCCCTCCTGAAATCGATTTCAGGAGGAGCTGAGTTGCTCGATATCTAGGCGTAGCAGCGCCATCAGCGGCGCCGGCGCTCTGCTGGGCGTCGTCGGACACGTTGGAAACTGTTGTTGTGTTGCTTGTCAAATGCGATATGTCGTCACGTGAAGGGAGTATCGGAACACGTAGGTCATATGAGCACGCAGCCGGAGACCCGAGCTTTAGGCAGCGGCGCGCAGCATCCCTCCTGCCCTGACAAGTAGGATGTTGTTTGCGAGTGTTTGGAAGGAGTGGCGGGGCCCAGTTCGGACAGATGCGCGCGCATGTTGAGCGGCGACATGGTGATCAGGTCGAGCCGTTCGGGTTCGACATAACCGGTGATATAATTGAACAGCTGCGCCGCGTCGCGCCCGGCGCGCGGGTCGGTGCTGGTGCAGAACGCTACGAGCTCCGCTGGGGCGCCGGCGGCACGAAAGCTAGCGATATGCGCCGAAGGGCCGTATGACGCGATCGTCCAGCGTCGAGATGGTCGAAGCGTGGGCGAAGCCTATTGGCCCGCCTATCTCGACGCGATCGCGCGGCTGCTCCGCCCCGGCGGTAAGGCGGGCGATAGTATATATTGATCAACGACGCCCTGTTCGAGCGCTACGCCGCAAGCAGCGGGAGGTACGGTGAGAAACAGCTCTGTAATCAAACCTCATCCTCTCAAAATGGGTCGAGCTTAGACGGATTGAGTTGGTTAGACGCGCAACAGGGCGCAGCGGATCGGCGCGCCTGGGATCAGTGGCGCGCGGCTCCCCAGAGGTACATGCGTTGGCAGCTGCCACGGCGGAAGCTTCTGGTGTCCCAGATGCGCTCCGCAGCCGTGTGCGCGGGGGATGCGTAAGCGCGTGGCATACCTTTTCAGACATGCTTCATGCGCGGGGTCATTTCGACGCCAGGCGGCGGCTTTGCGCCGGGCGTCTTGCTTTCAGGAGGCAGCTTCCCAGCTGCCCTCGGCAACACAAGTGCTGGAGCGGACGCGGATGGCGGTGTGCGAGCCGCGGGCACGTGCGAGCCCGCGGCTCGCCGTTGGCGGCGGCCGCGGGGTGCCTGGCAGCCCATCGCCGTCAGCGGCAGTGGGTGCAAAGGCTGGCATCAAATCATGAGAGCGTAAACTGCAATAATCCTGCCCATTTATTCTCTCCTTTGGAAGATGGCTTGCCGTGCGAACTGGGCAGGAACCAACATGGAGCCGAAATGCGACGCACGAACGGGTATTTGGCAGATTGAGTGCCCGAAATTCGCGCAGGATGTCGAGTTCGCGCCGTTTGCAGCGCGCAAACGGCGGCGCCGCTGAAGCTTATGGGATGCCGCGGCTGTCTCTTGCGCCTGTTGGCGCGAACAAGCGGTGACGCGAATGCAGCACGCGCCACGTGGGCGGCGGCGCCGCCAGGTTCACCAAAGCACAACGACCTCGCCGCTTGCCACGCTCGACGGCGGCCACGGCGCGCAACCGGACGGCGTGCGCGGGCCTCCTCCGACGAGCGGCGGCGCGACGCGTCGGCTGCGTCGGCTGACCGCTGGCCGATGGGTCTTGCGGTCGTTTGGGGTACCTCTTAGTTGGTCCACTGGTGGGTTCGGTCCCCGAAAACTGTGGCGAAGGCGCTGCAGAGCAGAGGGCGCGGCGATGCGGGGCGGCGGAAGGTGCGGGGACACAGGGGGAGGTCTGCCGGCAAAGCCCCGCTTTGCGCGCCGGCGGGCGGCATGGGGGGTTGCTCGCATGCATGCGCCGGGTGGGGGCGTTTTTTCTCGTATCATGAGCCGAGTGGAGCAGCTGAAGCCAGGCCTGAGGGATGCAGCCGGAAAACTTGCATGGGCGCCCGCGCGGCGGCTGGATGCATGGACGAATGCGGCCGAAAACCGGGCCCGCCCACGGCCCGGTCCGCGCCGGCCGCCCGTTCACTTGTCAGAACCGCCCGTGCATCGGTGAAGGCGCCGCCGTTGTCAATGCTGGCCTGGATGTTGCGCCCAACGTTCGCTGTTGGCCGAGAGCGGGCGAGCGTCGTGAAGCTAGCATCGACTAGACTCGAGTTTCGCACAGGCGAAATCGCGAGTTGGTCCAACAATATCTCGGTTGCTTCACGAGCTAGAAGATCTGATGGAAGCCGGCTTAGATGAAGCGGGGCGGGGATGTATTGCCGGGCCGGTAGTGGCGGGCAGTCAGATGGGCCGGCGCGCTGGAGGGGACTGGAGCAGATGGCGCTGCTGCACCGCCCTGTCACGTCCCGCACGCTGCTTGCGACCGCCACGGGCGAGCGAGGCAGGGCGTCTTCGCGGCACGCGCGGGGGCCCGCCGCTGTCATGCGTTAGATCGTCCACTGGCCCCAGCGAACGGCGTGTTGGCAGCACGCGCCTTCAGAACAGCTCCATCCCAAAGCACACCATGTTTCGTATGCATAGCACGTAACACACATGCTTGCCCCACCTGGTACTGCACGTTTCCATACGCCTCCTTAGCAATCTCGCGGGGGCTGTGGCCGCACGCGAGCACAGGCGCAGGGTACGCGCCATGCGGGAGGGGGGGATCAGTCGTGGCGCAACGAGCCGTGGCGGGTCGGTCACGACGCGGTTCGCTTGTGCCTCACGGAGCTCCGCGTGGCGGCAGGACGCCGGGCCGATCGCGGAATGCCGCGCCTACCTCATGGAGCAGAAGTACGGCCATCTTCGGATCATCATAGAAAATGAGGAGGAAGCCATGATTTTCGATAATCGTTTCTTCAAGGGCGCGGCGATCGTCTGCGCCTTTGCCTTGGCGAGCGCGCCGCTGACGAGACTTGAGCCTGGTGCGCGGGTGTGCGCCCGATTTCAGGAAGACGCCCTCGGTCGTGCGGGGCGTGCGAGGGGAGGGACAGTGAGATCATCATGTTAGCACGCCGGGGAGGCGGGGTGTGGGGAGGCAGAAGGGGAGCCAGGATGGCAGCGTCGAAGCGGTCGAAGTGCCGGTCGAAACCGTCACCGAAGTGAAGCGCGGCAAGAAGGTCCAGGCCGAACGCAAGTTCTTCCCCGGTTATGTGCTCGCCAAGCTGACGATGACCGACGATGTCTATCACCTCGTCAAGAACACGCCGAAGGTTACGGGCTTCCTGGGCTCGATGGGCAAGCCGCAGGCGATCAGCGAAGCCGAAGCTGCGCGCATCCTGAACGCAGGAAGAGGCTGCGGCGCGTCCGAAGCAGGAACACCGTGGCCTGGGAGTCGATGATGCCGCGCTGCGTCTCGCCCTGCACCACGTTCTGCAGGAGGTCGCCGGCGCCCCTGCCGTACCTGCAAATCGGGGACGCACGCGTGCGTCTGGAGGTGGTGGCGTGCGGTATTCGAGTTGTTGACTGCGGCAGTTTAGGGGGCCGGACACGATGCAGGCCGCCAGCATGTCGGCGCGGGATTCGTGCGGCAGTAGCGGGGGCTTTGGATGGGAAGGCGGCACCGGGCTTTGTACGGGACGGATGCGGCGCTCTGGGCTGGCGGGGGGGGGGGAGGCGAAGCGATCCTGCGCGGTACGGATGAAGCCGCGGCACTCGGCGCGCGGCGCGCGGTTCGTGCGCGGCAGGGAAAGATTGAGTGGTGCTGTGCGGCACAGGCCTGCCCCACCTGTTGATTCAGGGGTAGGCTTGCTGGGGCTGGGCCGTCCATCGCGCAGCAGCGTGGACGCGACTGCTGCTTGGGCTGGCGTGAGGATGCGATTGAGGAGCCGGTGGGGAGTGTGCAATGGGGGAGGCGGGGCGAGGGGCCGCGCAAACCCTGTAGTGGGCCGGGCGCGGCGAGGACGGCGTGGTCGCGAAGACGGGGTGGCGCGCGAGGGCGCCGCGGGTGCAGTGGGGTCCCAGCAGATGTGGAGGCATGATTCAGACGCCATCCCTCTTTCGAGGGCTTTCAGCCGGGGCGGCATGCAGGACAGGATGGTAAAAGGCCCTAATGGGGCAGCTAGTGCCACCTAGGCGCCAGCGCGTTCGCGGCTGGGCCTCGCCCGCGGCTTATGGCGAGCGCCAGGACCAGGAACCTCCTTATTTTTCATCATCTTAGTGGGCAAAGCAATTCAGTTGAGTGAATCCTCGGGGCCGGAAGTGGCGACGACGCACTTCGAAAAAACGACGAGATGTCGGAAGCGGAGTGTATTGATTGCGCGTAGGCGGGGACGATTAATCAGTTTACAAACGAATGAGGCGTCGCACTATGTGCCGCATGAGCGAACCCGCAGCTAGGACTGCCAGCCAGCTGCCGCGTGCCGGTGGCGCCGGTTCATAATTCTGAACGCCAGCCTCGCGCCGCGCAGAAAGCCCCCATATATGCATAGCGGCCATTGCTCCAGGCATCCTGCACCCCGTACGCAGCAACACTGCTCTTCAAAGCGTACGTCACCCCCGATCGCGGGGTGACTCTGCCCGGTGATGACGCCGGCATATGTGCGGGAAGCTGCCGGAGTGCGGGGCGGCCGCCCCAGCTGGGCTGCCCGGCGCGCCTTCCCGTCCTGCACTCAGCCGTGCTGTCCAACCGCAGAGCGCCCTGCGCCACGCAACGCCGCCCCCGGCGCAACGGGCGGTGGGGTTCGCCACGTTGTCCTTGGCGTTGCCGTCAACCCTTCATCGCGACAGCGCCGGGCGACGGCGGCCTCACCAGCGTCCATGTCCGGCTGACGCAAGCATGCTGCCACTCAGCCTGCTTGCCACGGCTACCCGCCACCGTGCTCCAATTTGCGACGCGCCACTCGCGCTGCTGGTTCCCCCACGTATAGGTAGGGATCCATAGGACATGTTGCGTAGAAACTAGAAATGCACACTATACATGTGTGGTCCCCAACACTTCAAGCGGGACGTTCGCCACATCGCATGCGGTTGCATCGCTGACAGTGGAACGGTCCACTGCCGGCGCTCGTCACACGCACATCCTGAGACCACGAAATCAGCCCCGACGGGCCGCTGCGGGTCGGCAGAGCGAGCGTTCCACAAACAGCCGCACAGTGCGTGAGCGCAACGCTGACAAGCAGGCATTCAGAGCAGAGGGCCGCCCAGCTCACCCCAGAAAAGCACATGCGACGGGTCTGCAGCAAGGCCCCACGCGGGCTGCTTCTCGGCGCGAACGCCGCTGCTGTCCGTGTGCTGATGGCGGCCGCACTCTCTGGCCGCTGCCCGCGACGAGCCCTGCAGCGCTGTATGTTGCGGGTTCGTGGGTGCTTAGGTGGGTGGGCGGGTGGGCACGGGAGCGTCGCCGCATGCATGGCGG